>JALHKN010001103.1:0-10859 GCA_039513755.1 Hyalella sp. 3TK10
TTCAAATCTTATCTACTCTCAAGTTACGGAGTCTATGAACTCTTGCGGGCACATACTGCTCCGTAACGTGTAGTGTGTACGCCCCTTTACATCTCTATCCAAATCATAAAAACTTAAATTTAAGATATTTTGTTCATCTAAGTTACTATCACACATCACAGAATTGTAACTTGCATCATTAATAACACTAACAGAGTATAAAATATAACTCGACACTAACAAATTCAACAAGACCATTTCGATTAACACCGAATTATAAATATGACTAGCATATTTATTTATATTTTCAGCATCTCGGCTGACACAATTGAACCAGCATTACTATTTGGTTCATTATGTTCAGTGTTAGGATCGGTTTCTCCTACAAAATGATAGGGTAACGCATCACAGTAATCATCATTTTTACGATAATCGGAACTCTCAGTATCTTAATCACTCAATGATGTAGTTAAAAACGCCAAGAAGGAAGCTGCACACCTACGGGCTTCACGAACACATCCCGGGGAGTTCTCTTTCATCTGACAACACCACATCAAATGACGCTGAATCTGTCTGCACATACGTTTGAAAATCAAATCCTATATTATTAGCAATCAGAAAATTTGCTCCAACAACCACCCAAAATGTAACATCTGAACTTCTGACAATAGCAAAAGGAACACTATAAGGAATTACTTCACTACAAATCGTTAAACATTAAATCTACGATTCATAAAATTTCTGTCGTCTCACCATTACACCAGCTTACAATTTTCCGCTAAAATTCATAACATACAAATTTGGGTTCTTCTGCTTTAGAAATCGCAGTGTATCATCGCCTATTAAACAAACCGCGCACCTGTATCAATAAGAGCACGAACTTCACTCCATCAGCTTCTACAGTACAGCAAGCAGGAGTACGTACATCGTGGTTTGTATTAGTCTTCTGGCACATGAGTTTCCTACTTTATTTTTTAGCGACGCACTGTTTTTTCGCACTCATTCATCTGGATGGCAAATATTAACATTTTTCAAAATACTATCACATCGGCTACACTTTTGTTTCATATCATACACGGGGTTGAAATGGATACCTGACTTGCATTGCTAGTGTAAAATAGCAAGATCGGATTGAACATTTTATTTATAAATTATTGGTCGTTGAGCTCTACGATGGACATGAATGTCTACGTCTAGTATCACACATGTTTAAAAAATTAATTCACTGCGAGACAACTGACCGGACTGTCTCATGATCCTCATCTGTCGTCTGAACACTTTGTTGGGCTTTATATTTCTCTGAATTGTTGGTCAAATAATCTACTAGTTTTACTTTAAGGCTATGAGAGTTGTCTGGAATAGGAATTTTCAAAGGATCTTCTACATCTTTCAAACAAATAAAAAATGCATCACATAACGATTTACGAGTTAACTACCCCCTTCTACCCGACTAATTCATTTCAATCCTACCGGTAAGTCATAGTTATCTATTTCGTCCAAGTGATTATCTACAGTACCAATAATCCTTGACATTGCATGTGCCGCTTGATTATCTTTACCTGGTCTATATCTAATCTCAAAATTAAATTCAGCCTACTCCAACATAGTTCTCACCACGAGCCATGTTATGCTTAAATAAAAGAGGTTTACGGTCGGTGTACAATACAAATGGAACTGTAAACAAAAACGATCTAAGCGCTTTGATTCCCCATCTAATTGCTTCAAGTCCCCGTTCTATAGTTGAATATCTTATTTGGGTAACATCAAAGGTCATAGACGAGTACGCAATGGTTATGAATGAGTCATTTTCTTTCTGCGTTAAACATTCTCCCACTCACACACCTGAGGCATCAACAAAAAGTTCAATCTTCTCTGCAGTGTTAAAATGATCGGGAAACTCGATGCTACATCTTCCAAGAGTGCACTCTTTAATGACTCGTACGCCTTTTTCACGTCCGGCGTCTAGTTCAATAATTTATTTTTAGGGCCATTAGTTAGCCCTGTCAGTGGCTTGGCCAAAACTGAACAATTCTCTAAGAACTTTCTCTGGAAATTCATCCAACTAAGAAATCGCCTCAACTCTGTGACTGTCTGAGGTTTCAGGTATTTTAAGATGTTTACCATATATTTAGTTGACTTCTTAATGCCATCGCTTCCTATGATATGTACCAAAAATGTATCGAACCCAGGAAAAAATTGAATTTTGGTACTTTTATCCCGTTGCGCTTAAATGTTGTTTGGACTCTCTCATCTAGTAATAGGTGTTCATCAAAGGTTTCTGTTATAACTAAAATATCGTCAATATAAATCAATACATTCTTGAAACAAAATTCTGAAAGGATTTGCTGCATGGTTTTCTGGAAAGCTATTGCACTGCATGCTACGTAAACCGAATGACAAGCGTTTGAATCAATAATGTTTTTGCGGGGGACTGAAGGCAGTAAATTGGCGGCAATTTTCATCAATCGGTACCTGATAGTAACCACGGACAAGATCTAACTTAGGGAAAAAACGAGTATTATTAGGTTTGTAAATGGAGTCGTTCTGAATGAGAGTCTAACCACAACACTGATTTCTAAGTAGCGAGACGTATATTTAAAGTAAAATATTTTCACTTTATTTTTCAAGTTAAATATCCAAGACTGAGACTTTTAGGTTGAATCTCTAAGACTAGATCTTTGAGGACTGAAACTTTAGGTCTTTCCCGTCTTTCTTGAGTCAACGCCTGCAATAATCCTTCTTCTACGCAACACTCCACGGTCTCTCGTCATACATTCTCAAGAACATTTTGCCCCTCATAATTTCACTTAATATAATAGATTTCTAAAACTTCAGATATATATACCAAAAATACAAAATCTTTCCTACAATAAAATAGCACAGGTAAAAGCCGGACCTCCATAATACTTATTCGCAGGAACATAAAATAATTAAGGATTTTATAGAAATAAATCTGCAAAGATCTCTTACTAAGAACCACGTACACTTCGTATTATCCTTCCAAGTATCATCGACACGTACAATGTTGTTGATATTCCATCTCTGAACACTTGTGGCCTGTGCAAGTGTTTGTTGCATGTTGGCTCCTTGTGAGAGTTGAGTGACTGTTTGAGAAACTATTCATTGATACGCTAATTTCTGACATGTTTGTGAGTGTTTTGTTGTGAGGGATGCGTGACGTACACAGACACTTTTCAATGCCATAACGTGCAGAAAATCTGAGTGTTTTATCACCATGATTGTTTTATAATTTAATGATACATTTGTTGTCGATGCTCTAAGGTTGAAAATATTTTAGCACATTTAGTTTCCGTGAATGCCTTGTAACGAACTGAGACGATGTGGTAGGCTGAGATTTAGCTAACCTTCGGACATGCGTTCTTCCTAGTGCATTATTACTGTAACCTAGAATCGAACATATAACATTGACTGATCAATCTCGTACAAGCTGCATTGGTCTACGGACACTCACAAATAGTCGGGCACGATCGACGGGTGTGCAGGATGCGAATAATTGTGAGATGAACGATGAAAACGAGCTCAAATGAATACGTCACCTGAGCTACCACCAGATACCATCCCTGCCTAAATATTCGTTCTATCAAACAAGTGTTCATGCGAGGGGAAGAAAAACACGTTACCTACCCGTGTGGCGGTTATTGTGAATGTGACCTAATGAATTTAGCACAAAAGCTGCCATTTACTGCTTGCCCCCATTCGAATAATAGTTCTCGCAACCTAGTGTTCGTGCTAGAACAATTAGACAAGTATAAGCAAAGTATTCCACCATGTTGTGTTCGTCAGGAACCAGCCCCTGAATCCACGGTACGTAGACGCTGTCTCTACTCTCAAAACTGTCTCGGATTTATTTTTTCACCATCACAAGTTATATTGGTGCCCACTTGTTGACGCGTTTATGCTTTTGAGCTTATTATTTCCTTAGCTAGGTTGTAAATGTAATTGTATTCTATCCGTTTAGGTTGCGTGGTTTCCATTAGTTTCGAAAATTTTGGTTTCTTTTATTTTGGTGAATTAAATAAAGCGCGTTAGTGAGATGCATTATTTTTTCCTTATAGATAAGACTTGGGGAGAAAATCAAAATCTATTTGTGAGTAGCTTTGCTCTCACACAGCAACGAGTTTCACCACACTCTGTTGTCGCATGAGTATTGATGAAGCTGATATCTAGATCGAGGTGCTGGAGTCAAAGAGATGCTATACTATTGCCCTCGCATATTGAGGTTTTTCTTTATATTCAAATGGCGGAGAAGGTATTCCTAAAATTGTAGAGTTCGAGGACTTATGTTGAGTTTGCAAATCCAGAGTATAGAAAGGGGTTGATAGATTTTTCGAGCTGTCGCGAAGTCTGAACATATATTAATGATTTTTAAATATCCATGCTATTATCCATTTGTACAGTTAAAAGTTTTCATTAAATCTATTTTACGATTTTTATTTATCCAGTGAAATGAACTTTATATTATAATTTCCGTCAGTAAAAGGCGTTTGAAGTTTGTTAACATTATGAATGACCTAACATATTCTTATACTTGATCATTTTCACAGAAGATTTGAATCATTTTTAATTTTCAACTACTTCCAAAGCGACCTTGAGTTATTCTATATCTTACAAAGAAAGTATAACAGCTTTGAAACTATTTACCGCAGCACTTCTTTTTCGCAGGTTATCTAAATTTTATTCTTCACTGGATCTAATGTTGTCCCTACTTCTCAGGTGCTTGCTACTTTAATAAATAAAATTGAATTTTTATTAACAATTCTAAAGGAACTTTGTATGCAAGTGATCTTTAGGTTCTTGTTGACAAAAATGTCCGGTTCTTTAATAAGTTTCTTTGTACTAAAGTGTTCCCAATTAAAAGATGTATAACAAACATATTTAACCCTTATTTTAACGAGGAATGCTGTTCATATGTGTTCCTCTTTCATAACTATGTTTAAATTTTAATTTGATCTCAGATGATTTATTTGAATGAATATAACGGCTCATTAAGAGGTAATTGCTTGCAGGTATTCGGACGCCGATATGGTACCTCCTACTCAGCGTGGTACTCGGCGTAACGGTTGCAGTACTCACCTTCCTATCCCTGGATACCCTCACCGTTACTCAATACCAACTGGCGGCTTCGTCACTCCTGGGGTACGTGAGTACCTTCGTACTCTATGATCTTAAATCGACTCTCTTTGCATCCGATCAAAAAATATTAAGTTTTTAGTTTGATGACTTTTTACAGTTTCATTTGATTTATCTACGCACCCTAGGAAAAAACAAATGACGTAGATGTTCACTTTGTGCTCTAGTTTAGATAGTAGTTAGTTTTTCAAGTTGTACTTCACTTCCTATAATCACTTGAGCTACTAACGTCACCTATGACCTCATGAGTTAGATTTTCACTCTTGGTTCGANTCACCTATGACCTCATGAGTTAGATTTTCACTCTTGGCTCGAGTTTACGAAGCATTTGTTTTCCGTAGTCCGATTAAACTTTTCCAATGCAAATATCATGAGTATAATGTTAATGTAGTCTGGGACTCAAAGCTGGAATCGCTCTTCTTGTACTGTAGAACTGCAAATTTTACGTATGTTATTGATGAATGAGGTAATTATAATTTTGTATGAATTCATTTGATCTAATTTTCAGCTTGAATAGTGACCCTCCACTGACATTGTGTGTGAATCTCAAAATGGAATATATAATTAAATGAATGTATCAAAATACACAGGAAAAAGTGACAGTAAAATAAACTATATAAGTAGTTTTGACTTTAAAGATGAACCATCAATCGCGATTTTTATCCTCTTTAATTTATTGAAATAAAGTGCAATATATATCCCTTCATCGGTAACGATGTAAAAGCAATAGACTTATTATAACAATTTCTTGGCTTCCCTCGCACGTGTGAGCATGCGCCGAAGTAAGGGTCTAGCTATTATTTTTATCTTCCTAAAGATTTGATAAGAATAGGAATTCAGCTTCTCGTATGGTGCGCACACATTAACATTTTCAACCTGTTTTTGCGAGAAATAAGAAGCACCTTACTGAGATTAAGTCAAGCGGGCGAAGATTTTAGCTTCTAGGCCTGTCAAATAATGAAGTCTTTCTTGCCGAGTTACCAAGACGTGAAGACTAAGTCAGCGTACGCGTCCGTCTTGAAGTAAATCCCCTTCTGTAAATTGGCTTAAGAGATTAGAAGAGTTGGTCTTGAGAGCTCACTAACAGTGGAGACAGGGTCCCAGAACGTGGCAACTCTACGGATATTGCAAGCCTGTTTTTAATATCGAATACATGTGCCTCATGCTTCAACGGACATCCCATAAAACCATGTTTTTAATGTCCATTATCATTCCTTGAGTTTCTATGGACTTTACATCTAATTAATCTTCTGATAGAAAATAGGTGTCCCATATGATTATACAGACATGACAGTCATGTTTTTAAAATCTATTGCTTAAACCTTATGCTTAAATAGATTTGTATAAGTTTGATCAGTGAAACCCTGTTTTTGCTATGCATCCCTTCAGCTTCTATGGACATCACATTTAAGCTTGTCTTCAATATCCAACATCGACCCCTTCCGATTACACGGATAGCAAACCTACCTCCATTTTCCACTAACTTTTCCTCACAACTCTACGGTTATCTCAACATTCCATAAAACATCTTTATTTTATGATCCTCTACGTGAGATATGATTAATTCTAGGTGAAATAAAATTATGATTTTTTTTAATAGTTCCTAGGTATGAGTAGAAATTTCCTCACGGTAAATCAATTTTGTGTGCGGATTCAGTTCTTAACTTTTCTTAATTTCGTTTTATTTATCATTCTCGCTCGCAGATAGATGTTAGGCTTAGTGTATTAAATGTAACAAAAAATTGTGTTGTGTTCAATATAATTAAACGGGGTTCCAGTGTATTAAGTTAATGTGTAGAACTTTCATAATAGTTAATCGAGCTATACATTTATAAGATAATCATGTACAATTTTAATATTTTTGAACGTGTTTTAAATGTATTAAATAATCATGTAAAAATTTAATACATTTGAATGCGCTTCGAATGTATTTAATGATTGTGCAGCATTGAAAATATGTTTGCTTATTTTTATCGTACTTTTTTTTCACGGAATCGTCGACTGGTATCACCTCTAACCTCGCAACCTGGAATGGCTAACGGGAATGCTTGGAACCATCTTTTGGAATCCTGGAACCTCTCCTTCTTATGTACTTCGTTCTTTATCCGTACACTTCCATCCCCTTTTTTCTGAACTTTTCCACACCCTGATTGCATGCTTGTTAACGACGCACATGCATGTATAAAATGCAGACGCCCTGTGTACAACACGGAAGGTGAGAACTGGAAAATATTCCAACTGCGTTCTCGTTTCATATGATTTAGTTTTCATATTTACGCTGAGATGTTAAATTGATAACTTTGAAAAGTAGGCACAGATTCGTTTCTTAGTTGTGCATTATGTTCTTCTGTCACGTTACATTATTTTCTTTCGATCTGATGATCGGACTTCCAAATTAAGAATCAAGGTAACAATAAACATCTAAAGCGCTCCATCCATATGCGCTCTGCATCCATATGCGCTCATATTAATTTATTTTATACTCATAATCAAATAGATATGTAAATAATTTTTCAGAATTAGTTATTATTGCTACTAACTCCTATCTATAGACAATAAATCTTTCAAAATATGTATTTACTAAAGTCCGAATGTTACATTCTTCTATATAGACTCGTGTTTTATTTTTCAACCGCCATCGTCCTTCTTTAGCCCGTTTTGTAAATAATGTATTTATGAAAACAATGTAAAACAAACAGCATCGATGGATGTTTTGCAATAGATCTGAATACACTTTAATATAACCATTTGAAACTGCGAGAACCTATCCTTCATTTCTCCCCTCTGTATTCTTTTTAAAGTAATAATTTAATACCTGAAACAAACGTTACAAAATTCAATTTATGGAATAGTTAGTCCGACGAAAGTATAGTGATGTCATCATCTAAATTATTTTTATAATGAAATGTACGATTTAAATATTTATTTGTCGGAAGTGTCTCTTGTCATCATCGATATTACACTTAATTATACAATTGTCACTTTAGTCCCCCCGACGGGAGTGTCGCGATGCTCAGAAGACGCCGCAATAGAAGCCCACCTGCGTAAGATGGAGGGGCAGCTGCGGCTGCTGCAGCAGGTCAAGGTGCTGGTCTGGGTGATGACTCAGCCAGACAACCACCAGACGAAAGCTGTACACGTCCGCGACACTTGGGGCAAGAGGGTCGACAAGCTCATCTTCATGAGCACTCAGGAAGGTGAGGCAGAATTATTATTTCTGCTGAAATATTCATAATATCAAGTGTTATAAATATGTGTTCTAGTGATATAAACACCGAAAAAAGATATTAGTACATATTTTGATGTACTAATATATCTTGGAGAAAAAAAAATGAATGTTTGTAAAAAGTGAATATCCAAGTACCATTTTTCTTAAGGAAAAGGATATTACAAAAAACTGTTTAGGATGAAAATATGTCAAGAAATGAATTGTGTACACTATCTATAAAGAAGCAATTTGTAATTCCTTGCATTTCATTAACTGTTTAGCATTACAGCAGTCACAACATTATAATCAGCGGATGCAATTGTCGCAGTTTATGATTTATGGGGACTGTTTTTTCTTTGCTGTAAATAGTTTACAGGAATTAAATTTATCAGATACTGCTCTACCGACCGTCAAGTTGAACATGACTGAAGGCAGGGATTCTCTTTGGGGCAAAACCAAGGAAGCCTTCAAGCACGTCCACCAGCATTACATTGACGACTACGACTGGTTCATGAAGGCAGATGATGACACGTCAGTTTCATATCACCCGTTCAACTTTTTTTTATCACACACCAGCAGTTAATCCTAAATTTTACTCAAGAAAGACGTTTGAGGAACACAATTTTAGTTCTAATAATACTTTCCAACTTTTGTTTGTAAATATCACGGTTGAAATCATTTTAAAGTCTTCGACAAAAAAACTTAACTTTAAAAATGTTTTCGTTCCCAAAAGAAATCTTAAGGCATCAGCTGAGTTTCCATTGGAACTTTCACTAATTCTTGTTCAAAAAGACAAGTAATCTTATAATACAGGATAAAACTTTAGTTCTGGGTTGATTTTAGCTTGGGAAGGCTTAAAATTGGGCTTTATTAACTCGTGAATTTCTCAATGTCCACTTCAATTCAACTACAATTGTTGATTTAATCGTCGTATGGAATACAAATGTTATCAGGTTATTTTAGTTGCATAGCTTGAATAAACATTAATCTAAACACCCTAAAAAAATACAAAAATTGAACAAAGATTCTCTCATATAAGTAACTTGAATTCTGGTTGCATAGTCCGTGGAGTTTTGCACTCTGAATCAAGCCTGTGACACTCCGAGCTTCCACGTTTTTCAATGTAAAAAAATTCAATTCCAAGACCTGAAACAAATTGAAGCAAAGTATCCAAACAGATATCAAAGTTTTCATTATGCTTCAGAAAGAATAGTACGAAAAAATAAGGCAGATGAAGCGACTGACAATCTCGTGATCCTTTGGAAGCTTCTAACAATGAAATGAGACTCAAACGAATTTATTGTTATCGCTCGATGGGAACTATGTTATTCCGTTCAAACTTATCATTGTCTCTGTTTTTTTCCTTTTATACAAGAACAATTTAATTTATTCATGCAAGATGCTCGCATATTGTCAAGAATGTGGTAAATTGAGAAGTTATTAGGTTGAAAGACCACACAAGTTTCCTTTCACTTAGTCTTTCACTTAGTCGAATTTTACGGAGGATAATAAGTGGGACAATTGAGCATTTTTTACGGAGGAATGCCGAATATTTTCTACGAAGAAAAATTGTCTCCAGGATTATCTTGTTGAAAGGCAACAAAATTCTGATATCATAAACCAAATTATTATTTCTCAAGTAAAATCCTGTTGAAGCTAACCATGAAAAATGCTAATCAGGTTTGGACAAGGTGAAATGCTCTGAAATGTTTGCACGTAATTTGAGCTGAAGAACACGTGTTTGGTTGTGTCTTCATCATCACGCTAGTGGGAGGCGCCAAATTCAATCCTGAATGCATCCAGCTGTGCTCTATGGAAGGCTTAATGACACACAAGCCCTTCCGCTACTTTGAGCTGGCCTTTCAAATGAGATTGAGTTCTATGTGAAATTCAGCAAAGCCGACTTTCCTTTCACCAAGATTAATAGTCGGAGTGTGTGCTCGAAACATGCTGTGTTAGTCGACATGAATCCAGCTTGCGTGATTAAAAAAAGTTATGCGATCAAAATTGAATTTCACAGTTTTCTTTCATAATTACAAATAAAAATTGTGAATGTCCTGGAAAAACTATCGTTTCTCTTGTTGTTGGTGTCGACGACTCAAATAATTACTTTAATTGCAAATTATAAAACTCAGTAGAAAATGCTAGGGTTATTTTCACGGGGGAATTATTTCAAGTTCAGAATCTCTTTCCTTTTACTGTTTAATACTCACGGGAAACATGGAAGTAACATCATTAACATCATTTCCCAATATTCACGGGAAACATGGAAGTAACATCATTAACATCATTTCCCAATATTCACGGGAAACATGGAAGTAACATCATTATTGCTATTTATGTATTGTTACTTTCAGATTTGTAGTGGTAGAAAATTTACGCTACATGCTCAGTCTCTACGACCCGGAGACTCTAATTTACTTCGGCAGCAGATTTAATAAACGTAACCCACAGGGCTTCATGAGTGGAGGTGTAGTACATAAATGAATACGTTCCTACCCAATTAACTTTTCTTCGTCAT
>JALHKN010003150.1:0-11225 GCA_039513755.1 Hyalella sp. 3TK10
GCGTAAGGAAGGCGTGGCAGACGCGGACGACTCTCTAGGTACTGCAGTGCAGTGTTGTAATCTCCTGCAAGTTTGAGTAAAGATAATCAATTCTCGCAGGCAACAAATGTACTATTTTAAATTTAAAATGAAAATCTACTGCGAGTTCATAATCAAATTAATTCATTAATGTTCGTCAAAATTTTACCGTTATACATAAAAAAAAAGAATATTATGAATTATGATTGGCTGAATAAAAATATGTACTTATATGTGTATCTTCTTAATGGATGATGCGTATTTTTCCTGTTTTAACAAAGCTAGTATTTCACGGAAGTTAGGAGATTTTTTGTCAAATCAAGAACAACGGTTACCATAAACGGAAATTACAAATGTTACTTTTGACAATTCATTAAAAACTGTATAATATTGAAAAAACTAAAACTGCTTATTCCTATACCATCCTCAACAGCAGAAACGAAATCTTCTTCGGTGAGGCGATTGCTGTCCGAAGTCTCTAGAGCGAAGGTTTCCAGGCGTCGAATGGGGTCGTAGTCAGGCAGTCCGGCCAAGAGGGTCTCTGTCTCAGCGGCAACGGCCTGCGACGCATCCTGACGATCTACGCTTGACGGAAAAAAACTTACATTAGTTTTGATTCGGTCAAGTTTCATGTGGGGAAAACAGTAATAGTGACGCAGGATCATGTTAAATTTCTACTTCTGAGAAATGATAACTGCAGCGAAAGAGCGTTTCCCGTTCCCTATGTTGCAGAGTTTCAAACGTTTATGTCGTCCGTCAGAGACAACAGGCTATATATTGATGAAAAAAAGAAGAGCGTCGCAATTGGAGATGGCATCCATTTAAAATATGAGCATGATGTCCACTTACCTCCAGATATTTCCTCAGGTGTGGACGCATTCAGCGTGTTGGGTGGAGATGAGTTGCGTGAATTTCCGTAAAATGTAAACTCCAAGGGTGGAAAATATTCCAAGATTGGCTTCTTGGGACTTGGGATGCTCAACTCATGATTTTTTTCGCTAGTCTTCCCCAGAAAACTGAGATTTCCGCTACTTGAACAAAAACTCGCAGGCGACAAAGTCAAATCTTCGGAGTCGGTATCATAACCGAAAATATTCTCTAACTTCTGCATAAGATGAAGATTGCGTGCGTGTTTGGAATTATCTTCCCTCGTTTTTAGTGGGACCGACGTTTCGGATGGCGATGGCTTGGCAATGGTTGAGCATTTGGTTCTCATGGCATCTGGCAGAAAAGGGTCTAGCGTTGTCACCAATTCATTCAAGCATTCCACAGTTTTTCCTTTATTTGTCAGAGTGTGATGTTCTGCATTCGATTCGCACAGTTTTCTCTTGGCCATCAAATCCTTACGACGTTTTTTTTCTTCCACTTTGCGATCTTTAATAAATTTGCTTTTGTACGATGTAAGACCATGGTCTGATCCCATTTCTGAGTCGGTGGAGTCATCAGGGAGAATCAGTCTTTGAAATGGAGACATTCCCACAGCAAAATCTTGTCCATCTTCTGTTGTAATATTTTTATCGTTATACGAGTCCGATGAATGGCCTTCGATTTGTTCAAATTTTTTAAGATTCTCTATGTTTCGGGCTATTTTCGATTGGTTTGTTCTGCATTGTTTGAGACTTTTTTCCTTACATTTAATAACTTTTTCGGATCCCAAAAATTTGGGAGGTAAGAATTTTTTCCCGCGAATCTCTGTAGTCCTAGAAGTTTCTTCTGTGGAACTTTGCAATTCACGGGATTTGACCGTTTCATCGTGACTCGCACTATTGGATGCGGCCGTTGAAGTCGAATGTTCTTTGCTGACCTTCTCGAGAGTCTTTCGGGTTTGTGATCCGGTAGCTTTGGTAGGGGCGAAGGCAAGGGCTCTTGGAGTAGTTTTTGTTGGAGATCTGGGCTCGTATCGTATTTTGTCATCAATGAGATCATCCACGAATGTGAGTTTCTCTTTCTGTGGAAGCATCATCCATGCACCTTTAATATTAAACAATTAATAGATGTAAGCTACATTTTTACGATACATTTTTCCGATTTAATTTCGATCAGTAAATAAATGGCTACCAAGGAAAGAGTGCCCGATAGAAAAGTGAATTTTGAACTTTCTTTTCACACATTTTCTGGACCTGTTGAGGATATTACACCATGTGAGTTGTTTCGTCTTAACGCCAAGTTTCGTTACCACGATGCCCAAAACATCGCACGTCTCGTCGTTCCATTACTGAACATTTTGATCACTGACTCGACCAAATCTGAATGAAATTCAGTTATCGAACAGAAGTATGCATTGTGTAAGTAAAGCCATTGAAATATATTACCTGTTTTCTTGGTGTAGGTCCATCGAGCAACAACTTGGAAGTATCTGAAGGCGTTGTAGGAGGCGGTAATCCTGAGCTGATGCTGCTGCGTCTGCCAGTAAATTGTGAATTGAATTAGCTAATTAAAAAATTGATGTTGGAAAACATTTCTTAATCAAAATTAGTGATAGTTGCAAGACTTGAATTTCACAACATCGTGAGCCACAAGAAATTTAATTTTATTTATATTTTCTGTCAAATGCATACAACACACAAGGATACGATCGTCAAATAACAAATAGATAGGCAAATAAAATCAATAGGCAAATAAGAAAGCAATAGGCCAAGACCAAATCGAGGTGACAAATCAAGTTACGGACAAATAATCAAGATAGAGGGTTGTATCTAGTTAAGGTCAAGGTTTTTCTAGTGAATGCAAAGGTAATTGGTGAAGGTCACGACAACCCTGGTGTGGGCAACTTTTTAGTGCAATGAGCCGCATTTAGAAATTAGCGATTTTATAGGATACCATAGTATACCAAGTGGAATAATGAATATTAAAAAATCGACGGCAGGTTCTCAAAACAAAATAGGAGCAATCAATATTTTAAAGTAGAATCTCGATCTTTGCAGGCGGCATAGAAGCCGTTGGCAAGCCGTAGTTTGCCCACTGCTGGGATGAATAATTACTGAAGGCTAAGAACCTGACGCACCCTTGAGGGGGCGGATGCTTGGATCTGTATTGAAGAATGAGATCTAACGCATGTTTCAAGTAGACTTCGCTCTCCCACGTAGCGTCCTCAGGACCCACTCCCCGCCACACTACCAGGTAGAACCATAGCGCAGGCTGGCGGAATCATCGAGCATTTGAGAATATTATTTTTCAGGTTAGAATGCGGCATTTCGAACACCCCCACATTTCTTGGGATCCAAGGTTCCTCATCAACATTCAACAATTTTAAAGGAATTAAAGTAATTTATTCCAATAATTTCTCGATTTCATACGGATCAAAAAATTCATGGCGATCATTTCATGACTTTTGAAGGCCTGAAATGATTAATTTCGAAGAATTTGAGATGTTCAGGGATTTAATCACTTGTTAGCGACCAAAATAAATTATTATGAAAATCCAAGAGGCAGTAGATGAGAGTTTATTAATATTCTAAGGCAAGTGTCGTATGATTTTCGAAGGGCCATGGGCTGTGTTGTAAAACCTATCTTAGGAATTATAGGTTGAAAAATATTCTTAAATTAAACTTGAATTGAAATCCGAATGGTGATTGGGTGATGGATTCATTAAATATTTTGAATTTACCTTTGGGCATTTGTCACAAAAATGTACAATTCATGAACAAACAAGATATAATCGGAAAGACTCAGAAAACAATAAAACGCTTGCAGTCCATAGTAAAAAGGAATGAAAAAAACAAGATCTGGCTGACCTCCCGATGAGTATCACACCGCATGCTCTTGATGCACTTCACTTCGCGGCTCAGGATGTTGACGTGACGGCACTCGATGTCGGCGCCGTCACCAATAACGGAGCGTCGTAACTTACGTTCCTTCACACGTGAACGAATTGAGATGTTGAATTTATGGTAAGAGTTTAGAGTAAAATAATAATCATACTCTTGGTCAACAGCTAACTTTGGTGCGATATCAAAATTCATTGGAGACTTTATTGCCACTCAAGATAATGTTGGAATGAATTGTAAATAAAGTACACAAGATATTTAATTCCTATTCAGATGTATTTTCCTGTGAGCACAATCACCGTTTCTTGCATCTTCTTGTAGCGTCGTACAAACGTGCGCACAGTTTTTCTGGTGTCGAGCGTGAAGTTGTCGATTGGTTCCCAAGTGTCTTCGATTGGAGGGAACCCCTTCCAGCGAACTCGGTACAGGGGACCATCTACGTTGTTGTCCCACTGGAACACCGTAGTACGTATGTGAAACGTTCAGTGAGACATTAAAATAAAATATAATTGTTCAGCATGCTAGTAGAAATGTTGATGATGAACAAAGCTCTATTCTTATTATTGTAAAATAAATTTTGATCCCAGTCCGATTAGATAAGAAATCTAGCTTTTATTTTGTTTGCAACAAGAATCAAAAATTAAAAAGAAGTAGTGGAACGTCAGATCACGAACTTATCCCGTTGCATGACGCAGTTTGCGAACTGAACAATTTTCCCATTGAAATGGATGCAAATAAAATTATTCCGTTCCAGCCTCAGCAACATTAAAATATTTTCATTTTTCGGCAACATCAGCCACCTTCATTGCCTCTATGTTCTTCAATATCGTACAGAGAGTTGATTTTGCCAAGCTGCATTGCCTCTCGATGTAGACAACATCTCGTGTTCCTCTGTGATTTATTTCTCTTTCACACTGTAATCCACAGGCAAGCGCTCAACCTTCGTATTACTAAGGTCACTTTGAACATATCATTCGTAGAAGCAAAAATTTGAGGGCTGAAATTAGCGAAAGTGAAGTGAAAAGTTAGGTTGTAAAAGTATTAAGGCACATAAAGCACTCTGACACACTGACTTTAGTGGAGGTTGCCAATTGAACTGGACGGCAGCCTTGGTTATGAACCGGGTTATTGTGCGCGTCAACCGAGCCAAAATTTGGTCGGAAACCGATTTCGTCAGGAGCAGACGCGGTCGTGAAACTCTTTTCTACTGTATTATCAAAGTTCACGTTTGAACGACGTAAAATTATTTCAATTTACAATAGTCAAACAGAAGAATCAACGAATATGCAACAGTGATAGGAAAGTAAGATCAAATAAGATTTATAAAATTTGCAGAAGATTAATTCTTCAACTTGTTCGCACAGCCCCAATGTCTCGCCTGCCGTCAAGTGTGAAAAATGAGTTCGAATTTTTTAAAGCAAATTTGTTCCTAGGATTCACTAAATTTGTCGAAAACATTAGGCACACGTGTAAAAACATGTCTCTGTTTTCAAATTAGGATAAGGAATGTTGTCTTGAATATTCTGGTTTTGATAGCCGGACTCCTTAGATTGAACTCACATCATCTCTCCACATGATATCGATGACGCGGTCCACCTCGAACACACCTTCCTCTCCCACAACCGGACCGCGATCTGGTACTGGTTCCTTCTGGGCCATTTTCTTGTTTTTCCCTCTAGAATAAAAAGACATCCATATTAAAACAGACATAGTGGTAAATTTGAGTTCCGTTTTGATGACCTTCATACGGTTCATCTGGTGTTTTTTCGTGCTATTCGATTTGCTTGCTTATTCCACTTTCTATGAGTAGATTAGTCCAACATTATCATACATATACCATTGAATGGAATCGTGAAGCAGCTCAAAAAATAAATATAAACTGCATGTTTGCATCAGTGATTTCATTATCGTTGACGGGTTTCCACGAGCAATTCACATTACATCTAGATTATCAGGATTTTGAATGTCTATCAAATAAAAATTTTCTATGTATTTCGTCAGTAATTTTGAGGAGTGGCTTAAACATTTGTTATAACTATTTTTCATGACCAATGGTGTACACAAATTTTTGATGTACTTTGTGTGGTCAATAATGGGATGGTTGAATAAAAAATTAAAACTCGACGATACCAATGAAAACAGAGTTAGGAGCAAGCTTCTAAAATGAGGAATATGACGAGTCATGGTATCCCGTATGAAATCGTATGAACAAGACCAAACAATGATAAAAATTGCAATTAAATGCATCATAGAAATGAAATGATTTAAATTTATATCCTATTTTACAGGGAACTTTGAATTAAAATTTTTAAAATGAATTTGAAAATAAATGATTTAAATGATTTAAAATAGATCATTTAAAAAACTCATAATATTTAACAGGGAACTGATTACAGGGAATGATCCTATTTAATTCCCTGATGAAATTCAAATTTAATTTTACAAAATTTAAAATGATCCTATTTTACAAATTAACAAATTCCTATTTACAGGGAACAAAATTTAAACAAAATGATCCTATTTAAATTTAAATGATCCTATTTTACAGGGAACTAAAGAAAGATGAGAAGATAGAGCATGGTAGCAAATTAGTTTCTCGATTCGTCAATCTAGCGTCGATAACAAGGACAACCATGTGAAGCACCAGCGACCGCTTACCGCTTCCGCCTGATCTTGTACTCGGGTATTGGGATTTATTATAACTCCATTTTTCGCTGGTAAATTAGGTCGGAGTCTCAGCTTGAAAGAAAAGTATTCAAGCTATTCAAGAACCTATTACAAATTGTAAGGGCTATTCAAATTATACATAGGTAAAGTCTTCTCAATTAGTGGTCACTTCGCCAGCGGCAATTATTGTCGAGTAAGCACTAACCAACTAAGTTAACTAACCTAGTTAGGCTTCAATTGATCGTAATTTCGTGAACTCGAGATTTTTCAAATAACAAAACCGTATAATTTGAGCCTAATTACCAAATTCAATAATTTTGAGAACCATATGATATGCTTTGCGTCGCATTATTACCCCATGTAATAGAATTTAATAGCTTGGATTGAACCGCCATCTTACAAGAGTGAACGAACATACAGATCACGTCTTACCACGCATGTGTCCTTTATATATTTCTCAGAAGGCAAATGTCAGATTATCCTAAGTTTATGCAAGCCCAACTGTGATTCCATTTCCAGTCCAATTGTAAGAAAAAGTGTCAGTCTCAATTAATTTTTGCCAGCATACAATATGCAATCGAACTTCTAAGCAGTTGCACTTGTTCTTCAATTGAACAACAAGGTTCCAGCTCAGTCAAAGCTTTAAACTGTCCAAACATATTTACCTGACTAAAGAATGCGATATGAATCTGTTTCAAAATGTTACGAAGATTACCGTATCACAAATTATAGACTAGAACAATTTTTAGACACAAAGATTTGTAAGGCAAGTTTTAAATTTGAACAACCGCAATAAATGGACCACAAACGAAAATGTGTGCTGCAAAATAGGCATCTCTTTTCACAGAAGATCGGCATGCGGTGAAAAGAGTTACAATTCGAATCACTACAATCACAGGTACATGCGAAAAACATTGTTGTTTACATCAGTCGCACGCGTTCGCCAGCGTGCATGTAAGGTCGAAAGCTGGAAGGCTAAGTGACGCGTGGGCGAGCCGTTCCACTCTCATGCAGTCGTGGCACCGAAATGAAAAGGCGGGGCTTTTGCGAACCCTTGATTTAGACTTCAAGAAATTAGACGCTTGTTAGTTATTTTCTGGAAGGAAACGTACTCCACCCAGCGGGAGACGCTAGAAGAACTGCACCAGGCAGCCAGCCGCATTTGTTGCCTCGGACTGATTTTCGCAGGGGATTTGTACCTTATTTGCAGGCAAAGTTAGTGAAACAGTTTGTGGTTTTGCTATACAAATATAGTTACGTATATAGTAATGACATTATCATGATATTCTATTTCTTACCCGTCAAAAGTATGCTAGAGCATCTTAGTAATTTGCTTCAGTTGAGGGAATGATAGTAAATTTATGTTTCATAAGAGCATGATCCGCTTGCAATAATGATTAAATTGGCACTAAATATCTAGCTCATTTTGCACACTCTTCTGTTACTGAGGGTGAGCCGCGTTCTCTTATGAAAAGTATGCTTCCGATGCCGGACATATCGGAATCGTACTTTCCCCACTAAATCCATTAATCGACAACAGAACAATGACAACAGACGTACTGAAGAAATTAAAACAAGGCTAAATAACGTTGAACACGATTTGGGTTAGCAACATCACATCTACTTCGAGATTCTTCAAGAACACGCCTGGCATCTTGTGCAGTGTCGTCTTATGCAAGTCCAATCGATGTTGACAAGTGCATTCTTTTTAACCCCTCTTCGCGTCAAGCGCGTAGGGGTAAACATGTGTACGCAGTGTCGCTGTCATGTTCTCGTGTGAGTAACATGTCATCTTTTCTTCGTTAACTTCATGCGTAAGTAAGCTGCAGCGTCACGAGCTTCAGGCCAGATCGACTAAAGGCGGCCGAGTCAAATGACGGCAGCACCTACATCATCCGTTACGTTTCTTTGTTGAATAATGTTTACCTATTTATCGGACAAGAACTCTCAAATACGGAATAGAAAATGTAATTTATCTGTTAAAAATACAATGTCATCTACAGAATTTTTGGTGTGTTTAAGTTTTTTTGATGATTTTCTTTAAAAGAAAAGTAAAATAGTGGACATATGAAAGAAAATAATTAAGATTTCCGATGTTTATATGAACTCTATTATAGAAAGTAAATTTAGACATTGCAATAAAGCCACTACACCGGCAAATTAGGCTGAGTTTGGAACCTGTGATTCATCAGGAGTTTTAGGCATTGCAGTAAAGTTGTAGTCTGCACCGCGAAGCCACTAACCTGCCCGCTTCGATTCCATCATCCGAAAGTGTCCAACTCTAAACAATTCCCTGAAATTCGAGTGTGTTGCGTGCTTGGGGCGTGTGCTTTACAGATGTCCGTCAATACACGCCTTTGGCCGTCAAAACATGGGTACCTGATGAACTGATCAGCAGATTTGTTACCTCAACAGTTGGTCCATGACCCTCCCTCTAGAGCTCTTTATGGCTTGGTCTGATCTCCAGATACACTAAGCTTCAGAATGAACCTCTTAAATTTATGAGAGTCAGGTGTACGCGCGTTGTATTTCAGGCAGTAACGAGATGAACAGACGGAATGTATTCTCCATGGGATTGTATCGAAGTAAGCATTATATTAAATATTAGATGTTCAAACTAATTTTTAGAGAACTTGTGCGCTGGATTTTCATAGTAGAATAAAAATTGATTAGACTTTTCAGGACATAGCCATTAAACTACTCGTGTGCAGCCTTTGTCTGCTGATAATATCACTTTAAAAATTGTTAATCTTATTAATATTTACAAGCACGTGGTTATGGGTAAGTGTAATGTCGCGTTGAATTTAAATTATACAGATTTTTTACCTCGATATTCCGTTTTCATCAAATAACGTTTAGTTATACTACTAGTTTCAAAACTTCGAATATATTGACACTGATTTCCTTCAGAAAATATTGCAGTTCTCAATGATTTGTTTGTCAGGCTGGCAGGATATGGTACCTATATCCAACCTGCTCACCTTAAGCTATGTAATAACATAAACATTTAAGACGTAAACTCAGAGCATTTTTGTTGTCTTTGAATGTTATAAGATGAAATGCATGTTGTAATTTAAATTTAACCAATGATTTTACATGAAACCATAATTACATTATTTTAATAGTTCGAGAAACTCACTGCATTTTGCAGCTAAGTTTTATATGTGACCATTTGTGTGCAGGCCAGCTGTGTATTTTGGTGATTTTCTTGACGCTGGAAGCGCAACCGTGCAGATGCTTTTTGCCTATTTAAGTTATTTTTATGTAATCGAACTTGACTCGGTATTTTTAGTCCTTACTTGCCCTATTAGCTTGTCCTATAAATGTGCTTGATGGCACATGCTGCTCTAAACTGTTTTAATTGAATGTCCCTCCTAACCTCGATTGCACATAAATATTGTGTCTGATGAACTTGATTATTATTATTGTTATATTAATGATTTGCGAAAATCCCCTTGTGCATGAAACTAGTCAATCATGCAATCCTCAATCCAATGTAAACGAACCCAAACGTGCAAGTTTAATAACTTTTTATTATCATTACATGAGTCGCAGTTCGAGGTATCACTTGCCATTTGTAATCGGTCCTGGGAAAGAAAAATGAGTAACTTGAAATTGCAATTGTTTAGAAATAGATAGATCTCGTGTCATTTATATCATTTAAATGACGAAATATCATCAAAAAATCGACAATTTTACGCTTCAATTAAAATGCATCATCATCTGACAGTGTATAAACACGCGCACACGACAGGTAATAATCAGTCAGGCATGACTCAACGGCTTGCATGAGCTCGCTGATCTTGATTATAGTCTCACAGAAATATTGAAGTCTTATAGAGCTTGACACGCCATTTACGCCAGCTTTTGTTCATTGACATGCGTGATCTGAGTGACCCGACATCCAAGATTCATGAGGTGAATCAATATTCATCCGAATTCGGCATCTGACCAATTCATCGAAACTTCAATGCATCGTAAATTAAATTCCTGGCGACACGGCGAGGTTCTGCCCAGTAATTTGTCCACAGGCCATCATTTGCCGGTCTTCGGGTGATGGAGAAATTCTCCTGGGTTGATTTGAGACCGAGCGAAATTCGGAATTTTTTATTTTCTGTAGGCAGATAATTAACTTTCCAGGGAGAAAAAAAATACTCCGAAGCGAGTAGGTCATGTGTATGTTATTGACAATAATTTATTTGTAGTATTAACTTCTGCTCGAAAAGTAAACGTCATTTCGCGGCATATAAGAGACGACTTAACTAAGGAAGACTGTCGTTGTTGTGGTTTTTCCTGCTGCTTGTGAAAACGGATTCAATATAGACCCTAATAATTTTGAATAAAATTAAATCCAGCTAGAACGAACGCCAATTATAAAAATTGTAATATTTTTATATATTGGAAGTTCACTCTTAGTTGAAGATTGACAAATAAATACACGGTTAGTAAAAATAGAAATGGTTATTTACCCGCAACGCTTTACGAATGCATCAAAATATGCTTGTAAAATAGCGAACACTAAAGGATACAAATGAGATTGACGGTCGAAATGTAACAAAACTCAAAAACTGGAATTCTCTTGCATGAAAACTGGCTGGTTCTGATTCAGAAATGGTAGAGTACCTCTTTTGGAAATAAAAGAAGGAAAAAATAAAAGAGGGATTCCGAAGAAGAGCTTGAACTAATAAGGAATAATCCTGGTCTGCGGTATCAGTCTGATCAGGAGGTGCAGGAGCGCCAGCAACGGACGGATCGAGATGGCTGCCATTGTGT
>JALHKN010008000.1:0-12303 GCA_039513755.1 Hyalella sp. 3TK10
ATTTTACTATTCTCAAATAGTGTTGCTGTTAATTTGATAACACTTAAGTAATCACTATAATTTGATAACACTTAAGTAATCTATTGCCCCCTCAGGAACACCAGAAGTATGTGCAAGTGGTACGCTTCTCTCCTAACGGTGAGCAATTTGCGTCGGGAGGTTTTGATGGAAAAATTTTTGTCTATGATGGCAAAAGCGGAGAAGTCGTGCGTGAGGTTGGCGAACCAGGCGCTCATAAGGGAGGGATCTATGGCCTCTCATGGTCACCTGACAATACACGAGTGAGTTCAAGGAAATGCAGAATATTTTCAACTTTATACAAGTAAAACTCCTGCATTTAGGTAGACATAAGGAAATTTGTTTTTGGATGCAAGGCTTATGCATTTCGTGAGATATTCTCGATTTATTTCCTATGCTACGCTCTCATCATTATGAAGCAATAAACTGGCTAAGTGATTTTTGAACTTTTTTTACTTTGATCGCCTAAGAAGTATAATAGTTTCCATTGAGCATCCATCACAATAAGAATGTGAGTAGTTTATGCTGAAAATCAATCTCAGTTAGAAGTTGGTTTCGATGGTTCATCAGTGCAGTGTCATGACTGTTAAAAAGCATTATCTAACTTGTATTTTCTATTTATCAGGTCAACATGTCAGAAAATGAAACGATGTATTTCTTTGTCATGCAGATTCTGACTGCAAGTGGCGACAAAACCTGCAAGATTTGGAAAGTTGAGACGGGCGAACTGCTTGCTGAGTACAATATGGGATCACAGGTATGTTTTTTGTTCAACTTTGTGAATAAATTGGTCCTTTTTGTTGGACAAAAATGTTTCTTGTATTCGAACTGTACAGAATTGAAGTCAACAAAGGAACAAAGAGATTGAGGGTCCCACTCCGATTAAATCATCCCTACTTTTTGATGTTTATGTTATTTTTAGTTGTGTGAACACGAGCAATAGTGGAGAGCTGCACAATAATTTTACTCTCAGAAGTTGTTATTGGCAATAAATAAAGGAAATCAATTTGTTAATTTATCTACGATTTATTGTAAGTAATGTTTCAAAATCGCTTCTTAATTTAAATCTTTTATTGCTTCCTTAAGAAATAAATTGAATAGCAGTCATGACTTTTAAAATAGTGTTGGTCATTGACAGAGACTTTGTTTCCTGTAACCTTAGGTGGAAGACCAACAAATGTCGTGCATCTGGACTCCTGCAAATCATTTGCTGTCGCTGTCACTCTCCGGCTTCATCAATTATCTCAACCCAGACCAGCCCGGCGCTCCTGAGAAGATTGTCAAGGTATCCGTCATTCATTTTAATCTCATTCTATGTCTGGGTTTTCATATATGTATTCTTTATTTAAAATATCATCATGATTCAGGTCCGGTTTTTCACTGGAATGCATAATTTTCATGCAAACAAAATTTTCAGGGTACAAGAAGTTCATCTCTATTTCGGGCTGTATGCATTTCAATCGCTTGAAAAAAATGTTGTGGAATGTAACCATGAGTTTGTTTGGTGATTGTAGCGATTTCATTAAAATTTCTAGAAATATAACTCCTCATACTGAAACATAGACCTTTTTGTATGTACATGTCGATCAATGAAGGTTCAAATAATTAGATCTGGAAGCATGAACTTGATTGACTAAACTACTTATATTCATGGAATTATTATGCATTTAATATAATATAGGCTTATTTTAGGGCCACAGTTCGCCAATCACGCGCGTGTCGATGTCGCCTGATGGGCGTCAGATGTACACGAGCGCCATGGACGGATTCATCACGCGGTGGGACGTCGCCACGGGGGACAGCGAACGCGTGGACGGCAAAGGTCACGGCAACCAGGTGGGTCTTGTGAGATCAGGTCATATCAATTGAAATTTAAGTAAATTTGATTAAAGTTTACCCATTGGTCCGAGCGCGTGGTCACGACGTTAGATTGGCGATGCAAGAAAGTTTAAATTAAACTTTTATTTAAGATTTCAATATCAGTTCATGACCTGAAAATCAAGCCAGTGAATCCGACAGGCTTAAATTTTTCCTTTGTTGATGTCGTAATGATAGGGTAGGTTCCTTTGTGTCTCTTTCTTTTGGTCCACTCTCACTGTATGTGTTGATATAATATTTTGTGTTGTATTTCTATGATTATTGTTTCTGATGTGCAGGTGACAGGCCTCGTAGTAATGGGTGCTGGTGCTGACGGTGGTGCCGGGAAAGTCTTCACCATTGGTATCGATGATACCCTCCAAGTCATTGGTGAGACACCAGATCTCTTCATGAGCTAGTATTATCTTTGGGATTGATTGATTTGATTTGTGACTTTTTTCCTTTTGGTTTCTGGGATTGATGTATTTTTTTTACTAGTGCTAGGCACGATGATGTTGATGTTTGATTCGTAGGCGTGGTGTGGACTGATACACTCGTCATGTATGCTGCATAATGGCAAACAAATTTTTTTATTTGAGCTGTTCCAAGATCCCATTCAGTATCACTTGTATGAAATGCTGGTACACAAAAAACTTAAATAATCTACTCAAGAATACGCAAATTTTTTAAATTTGGGAAATTTTATTTGAAGGAATGGCAAAAGGAGCTACTTTGCCATTATATATAGGGTATTTTTAACTTTGATCTTAATTCTACTTATATCTGTGAATGCAACGCGTTGTTTGCGGGGGCTTGTCAGCTGATTGTGAGGTTATCACCAAATCATTTCTGAGGCTAGTTTTCACACCGCTTGCAAGTCTAGTAGCACATGTAGAATTAATTATGTTAATTAATTAATTGTCACTTCTAAGACTACTATAACTACCACTTTCAAGTCTAACTCATGGTGGTTATTCCCTACGCTTGCTACTCTCTTTTACCGAGCCTCACTTCTGAGATCCCTGATGTGAGCAGCGGTGTATAAATCCGAACTTCATAAACGAGGCCTGCATTTGTGGTTATCAGACCCATGCCAGAGGGTTCATAACAACATTTGTGGTTGACAGACCTCTGCTCGATTTAAAATACTGAAAATAATTCAATATAATATGTAATGATAATAATATTTGTTTTTAATGACATTTGTGGTGATCAGATCCCTGCCAAATGGCCTACACTACAAGCCGCGTCAACCTGAGCAGCCAGCCGCGCTTCATGTGCGCCTGGCCGCGTCCGGGCCAAGACGCCGGCCTCGCCGTGGTCACCGTCAAGGATATCACGCTCCTCACCGACCAGGTCATTCAACTGCCGTATTCGTTCTGATATTTTGTGTTCCTTCCCTATATGCTTCAAGAAATTATTTTCTAACATCAAACATAAAACTTGCAATGTTTACCATCACGGATATCGCGCTCCTCACCGACCAGGTCATACAACTCAAGTTCATTTTAGTTACTTCATTCTGTCCTTAAATACTTCCATTAATATTTTGATACTTCCCGATCAATTGATTAAATTGCCTTATTTGTTCAATTATTTCGTTCCACAAATGCATTATTCATATGATTTATTTTACAGTTTATTATAAATGTTCCTAGCTTCAGTTAGATCTATGGTTTTCCAATATCGTTATTTTAGAGACTTGAAAAAGTGGAAGTTTATCAAAATGATCAGATTAAATCTGATGCTCGTTATCAAATTACAAAGTATTCTCTTTGCAGCATTGCTTGATCCCTTGCTCACTAGAACTTTAAATATTTTGCCTTGTTTTGTTTCCAGCCTTGCTGGGTTTCAAGAACACCAAGTTTTTTTGTCACTGCGGGATGGCGTAGTTTGAACGACTCCGTGCTTTACTTTTTATTAAGTTGCATCCCAGCGTTGCTTAAACTTAATTGGTGCCTTGTGTTACAGCCTGAGCTGCTTTAAACCACTCCGCGTTTTGATTGGTCTTTTACGTTGCAGCCCAGCGTTGTATTAACAACATTGGTATCTTATGTTACTGCATGACTAGCCTTAAACGTTTCAGTGTTATAATTGGTATTTTTAGTTGCAGCCCAGCGTTGTATCAACAACATTGGTCTCTTATGTTACAGCATGACGGGCCTTGAAGGACTCAGTGTTATAATTGGTATTTTTCGCTGCAGCCCATCGTTGTATTAACAACATTGGTCTCTTATGTTACAGCATGATGGGCCTTAAACGACTCAGTGTTATCATTGGTATTTTTCGTTGCAGCCCAGCGTTGTATTAACACCATTGGTCTCTTATGTTGCAGCATGACAGGCCTTAAACGACCCAGTGTTATAATTGGTATTTTTCGTTGCAGCCCATCGTTGTATTAACAACATTGGTCTCTTATGTTACAGCATGACGGGCCTTAAACGACTCAGTTTATAATTGGTATTTTTCGTTGCAGCCCAGCGTTGTATCAACGACACCGACGTCCTACGAAGGCCAATGCGTTGCCGTCAGCGTCGATGGAGCTCTGCTTGCCACTGGAGGCTCCGACAACAAACTCAGAATTTACAGCGTCAGCGGCATTGCTCTCACTGAGGTAACCGTTACTAGAGCCTCGTGAACTATCATCTCTAAACAATTGATTATGTATCAGCTTCAGCCTGGTGAGCTGTCATCTCGAAAAAATCAACAGTTCCTCTGAAATCGCAACATTCAGCTTAAAACTTTACTTTTTATGTTGGTGACCATCGTTTGTTGTGTCTACATTTACTTCATGTGTATGATAACTGCCTCTCGCCGTAATTATTAAATTCTCAACAAGTATCAATACTACTGGGACTTGTTGTCCTCCAGTTCGAACTATTTACGTTATCGATTTGGGTAGCGTGTACACGGGAACGGAAGCGTTTGGATAGTTCTCTTATGGAAATCTCTCGGCAAATACATACAGAGAAGGGTTGAAATGAATACATACAGAGAAGGGTTGTACATACAGAGAAGGGTTGAAATGAAAATCAAAGATTCCCTTAATTTTACTTAACAGAAGACTGGCAGTAAGGAACTAATCACCCCCACAAATGGAACCTAGCAGAATGGACTGAGGGTCTCTACCCTATGTTGGTATCAAAGATTATATTCCTGGCTAAAACCAACCCTCTAGCCCGAGCACCCACAAATTGAATAACATGGCAGATTATATTTGTGAATACATCACCGCTGTCAACCCGTGGCTCCGGCTCCTCCCGAAGACTCGTCCTGAACGCAGCGTGAAATACGTCGCGTGCCGAGAGTGTCATCTTCAGTCGCGGGGCCTCCTGTTATTCACTGGTATTTGGGTCGTAGCGTGAGCGTCCTGCATCCACGTGCTTCCTATCGTGCAGTAACTCGCTGTGTCGTTTTGTAGGCTGAGGAATGGGTGATTGCGGTGCCGCTGGTCCCTTTTGTTTCATAAACCTTGCGGCTGAAGTCGCTGATTTACGTGGTGCTGTTGCGTCGAATACACGTGGGCTTGGTAGTTCTCGTAGCGAGATGGGGTGTTCAGGAGAACGCTGTTGTCTGCTGCACCACGTGGTGTCAAGTACTCGAAGATTTACGTTGTCGGTTGGGGGCTTTGTCCTTGATGTCTCTTGGTTGAACTAACACGACCGTCGGTGCCGTTGACCCAGTTAGTTGATAGTCGCAGGCCCGGGGTCACGCGTTTTCTCTCGCCCGGAGCGCACTAGCACCACTCCACTCTCTTCGATTTGAATCAACACACAGCCTACGCCCGCCTACCTACTGCTCTATATATGCCCGCCTATCTGGCAACCGCGCTCCAGCAACGTTGCCAAAGTGTCTTTCGCTTCTAGAATGTTCCAGGTTCTATACACTTTCTATTCACCCTTACACATGTTTTGAATGGAAATCTAAATACGCAGTTTCTTCAATTCCCTCTTCAAAGTCCCTCATTTCTTGACTCGAAAGTATTTTGTCTCCCATCAAGGGCATTACGCTACTGTCTTGCTGTAAATATTTCTATATTCTGGGAAGTATTTAGATTTTGATCAAGAGTATCAAGCTCTCATCCTCTTATAATCTGATGGTAATAATTGCTATCATTTCAGACGCAAGTGTTGGAGCACCTGGGCGTGGTGACGGGCGTGGTGTTCTCGCCGTGCGGCAAGTACCTCGCTTCTTGTGATGCCTACCGCAAGGTTAGGGGTGTTACATGTGTTACTGGTATTGCTTTCGTGTGTTTATAGGTCAGTCGTATTTTTGCATTACTCTCCTTGGCTGTTTATATTTAATTGTAACAATTAAAATTAGTTATCTAAAAAATCTATTATATCCGTTTCTACTTAATTTGACTGCAGATTTACAATTGCAGCGACTTTTCTGTTACTGTTATGAATGTGCGATGTTTAGAAATTCGCTCCGAGTTCATTTTTTTAGTGACATTTGCTCCACAATTACAATGGGAGTGACGTTTCTTTTACTGACCTAATATATATTTTTAGTTTGAAGGTTAAAGAATAATCTGTCAATAATGAACATGCAAATTTTGAAAGTCAACCCTGCAATTTAACTTCAAATGAACTGTGACAGCGAAATATCGATTACTTCGAGGAATGTTCCAATTTGTGAACCTGAATCCTGGTTGATTTAGGTCAAAGTGTACAACACGAGTGACTGGACACCCGCCATCAAGGCCGAGTGGGGCTTCCACAACGCCAAGATCAACTGCATTGCCTTCAGCCCCAACAGCGAACTCATAGCCACGGGGTCCCTCGACACCACCGTCATCGTCTGGTCCATGAAAGACATGCATAAACGCATCACTCTGCAGAGTAAGTGCAGGATTATTTTGCAACTTTGTTGTCATTCAATTGTTGGTCCGGTGCTGCAAATGAAGTGTGCAGTCTGGTTCATGAGACCATGCTTAAACGCATCACCTTGCAAGGTGAGGGCAGAATTACTGTGTATTTGTTGGTCATTTGTTGCAAGCTGAGGTCGCAATTTGGTCGATGAATAAAATTCATAAACGCGTCAGCTTACAAATTGAGTGAGGATTACTGCATCTTTAATTGGGCAATCATTTTTCTTGCCAAGATGTTTAACCCTATAACTCGCCCAGCAAGTTGAGTGCTCTAGGGTTAAAATGGGAGTACTCTCTGGTCAATGAATATAATGGCCCTGAAGTACTGCATCTTTCGTTGTTCAATTGCTACCAGACTAAGTGCTCTGTGTGGTCCATGAAGGACATGCACAATTGAGTGCTTAATTATTGTGCATATGTTGGCCCATCAATTATTTGATTTCTCGCGGTGTTTAGAATTGCTTGCTCAGGATGCCTTGTAAATGACAGGCATAAACGAACCTTGCAGATTGAGTGCAGAATTTTTAGGTATTTTTTAGGTTTATTGTTCCAAACTTAGTGCGCAGTCGTGTCCATGAAGGACAAGCAAGAGCTTTGCAGAGGGAATGGAAACTTCATGTGTCTTTTATTGGTATAGTATAAGACTTGATAAGCAGTCTGGTCCGTAAAGTTGGGGAATGAACCCTGCAGAGTAAGTGTCGAATTATTGCAAATTGTATATGTCCATTGTTCCATACCGGCTGCGCAATGGATTATTGTGATTTCAACAACTTCGAAGCTGACGATTCATTACCTACGACAATCCAACTTGAAAATCGGCTCAAATTGAAAAAAGTATATAGGTACGCTAATTTGTTCCCGGGGCGCTGCTCAGGCGCACACGCTCAGGCGCAGGTGACAGGTCTGCTGTGGCTGGAGGACAACAAACTCGTCTCGACGGGCCATGATGCCTGCCTCAAGACTTGGGTCATCACGCCCCACTAGACCCTTCTTGTGGGTCTAACTTCCTCCCGTCTGCAGCCCAACCTTCTCCCCATTATCTGCTGCTGGTGATTGTTTGATTGGCTTTCATGTGTGAGGTTGCTCTCGGTCTGTACCGAAGTGTTAATTAAACTTCGTTTTGTCTGTACCTCAACCTGGCCCTAATCAGCTGCTGGTTGTTGTTTGACGAGCTCTAATGTGTGCGGTTGCCCTGTGTCTGTAATGAAGTGTTTTTCAAACTCCCTACAACCGTTAGTCCCGCTATTCTCTGCCTTTTCTGATTGTGACTATTTTCAGTCTTTTCGCTGTGTATTTATTTGTCTGACTTAAGCTGCACGCCTCATTGCCAGTTTTGCGAGTTTAACTTGCTACTGCCATCAGCCCAGGCTCCTCTTCTCCTTCTAATGGTAATTGTTTCAAAGGTTTGCCTCTCAGGATTTATTCTTTGTCACTAACAGAGTATTTTTTTTGTATTTGCAGATTCCCCACACACTGCAAAGTCTTGTTGATTTTTCTATTACTGTTTTTCCAACATGTGGGGTGTTTATGTGGTTTTAATGGTGGTATTGATGATTTTTCTCCAATTGAGACTCCTTGTCTCCGAGGTTTCTGAACAATGCCTTCCATAATAAAAATGATGATGGATGACGATGATGATTTGTTTACCGCTAAAAAATTACTCCATGTCCTGTTCACTTGTAAGAGCCCTGAAACGATATTGTTAATCCTGATGACGCTTGGATGCGACGAAGCTTGGTAGTTAAACAAAGCCGCCATTCTCAACTAAACAAATTATTAAAATTTGAATTTTTTGTTCCTAAAACACGGAATTTATTTTCAGAATGTCACCCGCAGTCACAAGTGACAGACGTGCTCTGGCTCTCTGACGATTCCCTCGTCACCGTCGCCCACGATGCTACCGTGAAGAAGTGGACTATTAAATTTTAAATCTATACGTCACTGAGTATCAGAAAAATTGTATGTTTATTATAGGAAACCTTGCTATGTCGCTGAAATAATCTCCGAACGAACGTGAATTCTCTGTTAAATTGTAGGAAATCTTAGACTTCGCATTGAGTTATTATTAAAGTCAAAGAACTCCCATTGTTCGGGAATCCAAGAATCAGGAAGGGATATCTAAAAGTTCGACTTTGTCCGTGCTGGAGCTTTGAACGAGTTTTATTAAATTTTGTTCGTGATGCCAGAAAACTTTTCTTAATGGGTGAATAATTTCTGCGTCGTCTTCAGTCGGGAATGAATGATTTAATTTCTATCTCCCGAATACGGTCGGGATTTGAATGTATTTATGATCGTGTCCGAATTTATATTTAGGTTCTTATTCCATATAATTTGTCGGAACATCTACTCAAATCGACTAATAGCCATTAAACTTTTCGCTGACATCAAATGACTCAAATTTTATTAGCATGCGTCAGCGAGCAAATTTAGTTTATAAGAATTTGTGCCGAAATGTTCGAGCTTTTCCTACTTTACCGAGTTTCCTAATAATAGTTTCTTTATAGTTTCTTCCGTGTAATTTTTTTAATTCTCCCTTCAGCTTTTTCTTCTATTGATTTATTTCTGTACATTTTATCATATACTTCATGTGGGATGGCACTGCGATGTTCTTGGGATTTCAGTGAGTTTTTTTCATTGTCATGGAGGATATTTTACACATATTGTCAGCTAGTTTTCATATTTTTCTATTGCTCTCTGAAAACTTGATAACTATTTATGATAGAGATATATAAATTAGGGACGCTACGTGCCGAGCTCTCCGTACTCTACGATGGCTTTAACGCCATGCTTGCACCAACAAGCCCGTTGACACCCGACTAACGGCAACTGTATCCTAGATGCATTGTCTGTGACTGTCAATAAACTTTTGGAAAGATTGAAAAAGCTCCATGAAAACTGTTTTTTTGGGTGAAAATGTTCGGCTAAATGATAGGCCAGTTAACAAATTGCATCACTTCAATTCCTTTGATTCGAAATGAGAAGCTGGCTCCCCACAATTATGTGAAGCGTTTTTTGAGACCACAAAGGACGACCGTGATGTTGAATATGCGCATGCAGACAATGAAGGAACAATTTCTACGGACAGAAAAACTCTGATTGCTGCTTTAGTCTTGATCATACAAGTCACTTTTTACGATTCAATATGCAATTATGCGCAAGATTTTTGGTCACTAGGAATCGCACTCGACTTCGTATCCAGAGCAAAGTTTTAAATTATTTTTTGAATCGCTTGTCTTAGTTTATACCATTCGGCTCTTGATCAGTTATAAATCGTCTTGGATTATTTATTAGATGATGAATTATGCTTGATAATTGAACGTTACTGCTGTTGTCCTTGCTGCCTGGTGTTTCTGTTCACTTTATCTTCTATTTTGTTTTTTGTTTGCTTCCTGATTTACTGCCTCTTTCATTTGTGCGCTTTTCTCATCGCATTCCTTTAATGCCTTATCCTCTACGCTTTCAGTTTCCTTATTTTTTTTTAGTGTTTCGTTTTGTCTCCATAATTGACATTCAAATGAACTGAGCAAGTGAATGCCAGTGTACCAGCCAACATTTTCGTGAGTTCAATTAATTCATTATTAATTCCCATGCAGTTGGGTACCACGTACTCTCTGAGCGAGCCTTTAACCTAACTCTTCATTTTATTTTCTGCTGACTCATCATTCATGGATTGTATAATTTATACTAAATTCGTGCATGCTGAAAATGAATTTTAATTTATGTAAGAAAATTATTTATGAACGTTTGCTTTAGAAATAATTTATTACTACGCGCTTTGTTTTAGAAGTGTCTCCTGCTTATTATTATTATTTTTTGGTCGGATTGTGAATGGCTGACTTATCAACTTTTTTCCTGGATTGGCCTAGTTTTTTGCCAGTCGTCGTAAGTTGCGCACGAAGTTCTCCTCTCTCTTCAGTTATCAGATATTTCGCATAGAATGTGCGCTATGAGGGCTTGAAAGTGTTGCCAATTTACTCACTGCTCTATAGCTTTACTTTGCCACTCTTGGCTTTAATATAGTTGCTTTGCTCGAAATAGATTGTATGCATGGCTGTTTTTTATTATTTCATCGTAAGTTTCATATTTTTGTTACTTTCGTGCTGTTTTTAACGCACACTTGCACTTCGCCAGTTAACCGATTCTTTATCACAATTTCTACTTGTATTCAGTAGCAATGATTTCAACGATGATTCATGTGGTAGTAAAGGATTGTTATTTTTGTTGGTTAGACGGAGTTTTCTAGCCTTTAAGGAGTTTCTCTGCCAGTTATGTGAATGCAAGTCTTGCCGTCTGATGTTTACGCGCTCGCTCAGGCCTTTTCTTTACATCTCGTGGATTTGGAACGTAAGTCTTCCTGTTGTACGATTTGGTGCGAACGAAATGTATTTTACTAATCCGCTTAAACGTTAAGAATAAGCCAATCACTTCCTTCTAGGGACCGGAGAAAAGCTGAGCTTCCAAATACACTGTGAAAATGAGGCTATTGTATATTTCTGTTGCCATTTTATGGCGGGGAACAACCGGGTCATTTCACAATTAATTGAAAAGCCAACCGCGAATAAATGTTTTCTATCGATTGATTGATCGTTACTATGACTGAGTTGATTTACATTTTCTGTGATTCATCAATATGGTAAGACAATTGAATGATAACCAGACTGTTGTTTCATGAACATCAAACTAGGAAACCTATTTCGTTTTGCATGCATTAATTGTAATATTGGTAAACAGATTTAACTTGGTTCTCATTATACTACGAACAGTTGACCCTAGAGGACCTAGCTTTCTAGGTCGGCTCTAGGATTAGCACCGTTTGTGGATGTATCCAGTGTGCTCTACGGCCAAGCATATCAAAGTAAGAGCTGACTTTTCCGCTTAAAAATTGCGAATAAATGGACTGTCCCTGTATCAAACTATCATTTCATACTAACTTTTTCTCAATAAAATGCAAAATACATAAAGGTTTATTGTTTTTCATGTATCCACAGCGACCACTGCAGATCACGTTCGTTTGATACAACTAATATCATCAACTAGTTGGCGTCTATTTTTCGTACTATAATTGTATCAGACTAATTCTATCAAATTGATTAATGGCTAAACAGGCGACTCATTTACAGAAATCTCCATGGAACTAATTCTATCAAATTGATTAATGGCTAAACAGACGACTTATTTACAGAAATCTCCATGAAACGACTTGAAAAGAAATGCTAGTTGACCTCTTTGTTGCGATTTATTCATACACGCGCTCCATTATTTCTTGTTGAAGATATTGCAAACAATGAACGGCTTGTTATCTTGTAAATGAATTACATTTTCTGCCTGCATAAAGGTTCAGGTGGAACTCCGGCACATCAAAAAGCTTAGCCCTTCGACCAATAGGAATTAGAGACGACATCCCTGGAAGAGTCAACTTGTGGGAATCGGGCACCACATCAGAGCGGTGGTGTCGCTGCACAAGTTTGAAGAGCCCAGTGCCTAAATTAATAGGCTTTCCCGTGATGATGCTTTCGCTGACACCGTTGATTTCGTTCACCTGGCCGTGATAAGAG
>JALHKN010008191.1:0-11071 GCA_039513755.1 Hyalella sp. 3TK10
CAACTACATGAATACCAAGAGGAGGAGAAACCTGCAAATACTGGTGAGTTCACCTTAGGTACAGACCTTACATATGCATGTTTAAACTTAACTCTAACTTAACTGGTTTAATAATGATGTGCTTTCAAAATTCGAAAGTGGTCCAAGTCACCCCACTTTGCGGTATGGTATGTGATCAATTTTTTTTACCTTGCCAAGGCTACAATACTATTTTCCTCCCCAATAGTAATGGTCTCCAAATCATCATGTCATTTAAATTAGGCAATAGATGAATGTTGGAATCAATTTTCACCTGTGTAGTGTACGTCATCATTGGTAATTATAGTTTTATAGTATTGTGCAATGGCATAGGTACAATTTGGCACAAAAATGCAACACTATCCAAGGTCATTTATAAATTGTAAATAATGCAGTTAGTCTCTATTTCTGGAGCCATAAGTTTTATAACTTTACTGAACATTGTATCTTCTGGAATATTTCAGAGAAATAATTTCATCAACACATTTATTCAAGAAGATGAAATTATCACGGTGAATTTTATTATGGCCCAAGTTAATTATGAAATTCAATTGAATGTGGAGGGTCTGGGTTCTTTGAGGCTCTTCTCTCATCTCTGTTTGATCTGCTGCTGTGCTGTGATGGGTGGCAGTTTCAGTAGTTGTGTTCTGTCCTCAACCCTGAACTTACCTAGCTTTATGTAGTCAACGTGGCTACCAAGCTATGGGTTCCTGGCAATACCCCCTCTGGATGTTAAGGGTTAAATTAGTTGCAAAAAACAGAATGGAACAGCATTGTTTAAAAATGGCTGGCAATGCATCCAAGAGGTTTGAATAATTCTTGCAACGCATCTAGGATGATTCTGCAATGTTCTGTTCCTATCATACCAATCTTGTCTTGCTGACACATTGAACATTTATTTTGCAGACTTCCTCCCTTCTCCCCTCCCTCTTGGTGTTGGAAGAAGGGCAAGGATTGTTTGGAACAATTTTTGTGCATGTGAACCTTGCTTTCTATAATTCCATCCTGCATATTAGTACACATGTCAAGTATTGTGGATACCGTCATTGTCATTCATAGGTATGACATATAATAGAATCTTGAGGCAGCTTAGAGAAATCAAAAAAAGCCATCTAAAAATCACTCATTTGCCACTATGGCTCTTTGCCTTTGACAAGAACTATAACCTGCAAATGATAACATCTTTATATTACACCTTCTTCTAATTAGTCTATTATTATTACTTTGTCACACTTGATTGTATTATTTTTAGTTTTCCTCAGATTAAAATTTATATCAAATCAGCTTGATCAACTGCTTTGTCTGCCAATGTGTAAAATGATTGGGACTGCAAGGGTAAAACCTTGAATTAATACATTCATTGTTGTTCCACAGAATACAAACTGGACAGTCAACCGAATTATACCTACATGCCATTACGACTTTGAAATTTGAGACAGAAATGTGAGAGCCATGTAATGGATTCTGGCAACCATTACTTCAAGAGAAACAAATGCAAGATGACACTGATCAAGAAATACAGATTGACTGGCACTTTCAAAATTGAATTGTGAGATGCTAGATGGGGTTGGCAGCACTGCATTTCACCATATAATTTTTCCATTATGATGATAGGTTAATCCATTTTTTATTGGTATGAATTGAATATAATAACAAAGTTTTGTTCTACAAATTTATTCACTAAATTTTTTAGTAAAAAATATGTATTATTGGTGAAACAAGCTTTTTATTTCAACTTAATTCTAAATCAGGTAGTCATAAATGTATATATAGGCTTCTGAATCCATCTGCCTAAGCAGTGAAAAAGCATGATCCAGTTGCTATATAATAACAGGCTTAACCCTCATAACCCCTTGAGTGATGCAAGCCAAAAAAAACTTCAACACATGAATATAATAACAAACCCAGTAAATGTCAATCAACCTAGCTAAAATTTTGTCAGTTCTAGATCAGGAACATATATCTGTTAAAGAGAACTTTCACAGACAATCCTGTCAAATTTGTTGAGTTTTTGATGAATGTGATTTGAAATGCTCAATTTCTCCTTTTCTACCCTCAAATTAACACAAGCATGACCGGCCTCCTGTTCATTAGGTGGGTGATCTGTATATGTTGATAGTGTTGGATATGGGAAAATTGCGGTACAATATCTTGAAAATGCTTTGTCAATAAAATGTGGTTGCCAGCGCTTTTGTGAGTGAGGTCTAAGACCTACTTCAGTCTCTCTGCAAACTAAATTATTAATGGTGCGAGAGGCGTAATGAAAGTCTGAAGATTGAAGTTCTTCTATTGAAGTTGAAAGATGCAAACACTCAGAAAATGGATCATATAGTGGAAGCAGAGAGGGCAAATTGAGCAGAAATGAAACCAGGTAAAATAAGGAGCATGAGCTGACGTGATTTCTGTAATGGGATAAAGGAAAGAGTAAACCTAAGTAATAAATAAGTAGCATAACTGAATTACACAGCAAAACACAATCAATGAATGTAAATCTAACAGGAACTACAATATGAATAATTGAAAGCAAGATAATGGATTAAATGTGGATGCATTAACACACAAGCCAGAAGTAACAGAAACATAAATAAATCACAAATGTGATAGTAGAAGCAAGTATCTCAAGGTAACCAAGATGCAGGATATGAGATGCAAAAGCTTTAAAACTTGACTCTAGCCTATTAACTTTGTTCTATTTACAATTTGTCTGAAACACCTTAATGATTGCAGCCAATGATTCCTTTATAGCCCTATTGAATATTTAATCAGTGAATGATCTGGAAAACTTGACCTTTACTCAGAAACAATAGAGATACTGACATGAATGCAAATGATATAAAATAGTAATAGTGAAAGATTTATTTTGTGAAAGCTATTTGAGTAACAGGGTTACAATGTACTTGAAAGTTAAAGCTATAGTATAAAGTGTTGATTAGTACAACAGATAATGTATTACCGGTCATTTTAATTGAGTTACTAATTTTTTATGCCATCAAAATTTCTTGATGTACGGTATTTTCAAAAATATGAATTCATTACGTGAACAAAAATCTTAGGCTACACTGTTCCCTCATCATCAGCGGGGGGATTAACTTGTAATCCACTTCAACTTGGCACTGAAAGCTTTATTTCTCTATTGAATAGTGTAGTCCAAAGGTTATTGGGATTTTAATTGAGAGACAAAGTCACTGAATATAAGTATGTTGTGCTACCAACTAATTTAATATTAATGAATTAGGTTAGGGAGCTCAGAGATGCAGTGACACTTAAGGCCATCCGATAGCTGGAAGTAAAATAAGACAATAAAAATGAATTCAATCGCAATTAACCTTATGACTCTTTGACGACGCCAGGACAGGGGTCTTAACCTATCATGCCAGGCCTGGGGAATAAACTTGCAACAATCATGCTGAGCATTATGTAGTAAGGGGATGCATAAACTTGCTGAACTAAGAACTGATGAAGCAAAATAACAACTAAAATACTTGGTAACGGGTAACAGGAAATCATATTGGGAAGGCACACCACGTAAAAGAAAAATAATTGCCTTTTAAATGAATGAGAACCACTGATGTGAGGGAAATAATAAAGGTATTAAAGCAGAATAACTTTGCCAAGAACCAAATAACCCTTACGTCTATGAACTCTCATTACCCAACATACTTGAATGATAATGAAAAATAATTGGATAATGAATAATAAAAATGTAAAAAGTAAATTTTTTCATGCTGTTGCAAATTGATGAGATGTGATCTAATACATGGAAAAAGCCATTCCAGCGTAAGCCTCATACAAATTTCAGCTGTGTTTGAAAACCTCACAGCTGCCTTAACTTGATTGTCAGAAAGTGCAAGTCGTGCTTTTTTTTATTAAGTGTGAGGGGAATTTTATCAACGTTTCACAGACCACAGCAAGTACTGGTCATGCAGTCTGAGCATATTTGTAATATGTTGATTGCAATACTACTAATTTTTCTGTACTCTTTATACTATTTAGTTTAGATTGACATTCAGAGAATGATTGTTAACAAATTGCCAAGTTCAGCTCTTTTACTGTTGGTTGGCACTCATTAATTTTTGCTGAAATTCATAAGCCAAATTACCATTTAAGAAAGCTATGTTGACCCTTGGAGAAAATTATGTTCTTGTTTGCTGATATGGGTTGACTTTCACTTTCCGGTCGTCACAAAGATTGATTTGAAATACATTCAATGAGATATACCTCAGAAAAAGAAGGCTTGTAGCTTTATGTCATCAAATTGCTGTTTCATGGCTTTGAAGCCCCAAATTTTACAGCTCTGATGTCTTCTAAATTCATAACTTGGCAAGAAGAAGTCTTCCACACTCGAGTTGAGACAAACTCTGGGATATGGTTGGTTACGTGCTATTTACATCATTGATGAGCGCACACACACACACCTCCCTATTTCAACACAAGCTGAGTTAGCAGTGAAGTGTTAATGCATTTCTCAAGGAAACATGCAAAGAGGCAGTGATTGAACTCGTAAGAAGAAAATTTTGGTCCTTTGAAAACCTTGAAGCTATTATAGTAAAATTTATGATCACATAAGATTAAAGCCATTAATTGAAGCTAAGTTGGGTTCAAAATTTGTTTAAAATAGTTTCAATTGAATCAAATATGATATGCAATAAAGATGACATTACATATGTGCAATAATTTTTCACATTAGTAAGTATTGGTGAAGGTGCCACACATGCAAATCTTAACCAACCTTCAAAAATTATTTGCAGCTTCACTATTTATTTGCAATTTATGTTATGAGATGTTCATTCATCTGCTCATAATGAGCAGATGAATGAGATCTGTGGGTTGGAAACACATGCATTACCAACTTTCATGCAGTGGATGATCTTGACCAAAACCTGAATTCAGCCCATTTTCTCAAATTCATTAAATTTTATTTTCAGGTGAGCAGGATGAATGTACAAGCGCTATGTGCTGTGTGTGAGAAGACATTCAACAGTTCTAATCACAAGCCTCTGCTTCTGCCCTGTGGGCACACTTATTGCCTAGCCTGCCTTAAAGAGATCGAGGCTTTGGGTAACAAACTTTGCCCATCATGCCGAGAAGAATGGCAGGGCGAAGCCAATGAGATGCCCATTTCTTACATGCTCATACCTGGTGCAAATTCTGCACCTAGAGCTTCTGGTGAAGCTGTTGGCAACAAGCCTGACTATAACATGTGCTCTTTGCACTCATGCACCCTAAAATACTGGTGCTGCAAGTGTCAAGTTGCCACATGCAAAAAATGTGTTTCTGACACGCATTATGCTCATGGCCAGGTAGCTTTTGAAAATGTTGTGGGTCTGGAAGTGTCAGTTGAAGAGATAAAATCATCATTCAATGGAGAGCTTGGCAACAAGATGAAGGCAAGCCTGAAAGATTCAGTTAGCCTATGCGATGAAGGACTGGAATTGATTGAGTCAATGAAGGAGATTGAGAGTAAACTATTGTCATGGAAGAAACATCTCCTGAATCAAGAAAAAAATTTGTCATCTTGCATGGAGAACGTGGAAAACACCAGCGAGATTTCTTTGAAAGGAAAATTTGATGCTTTCTTGAAAATAATGTCACGATGTGATGTGGAAAAAGCAAGTCTTTCAGCAAAAGTCCGATTGGCTGTGATGGAAGTAGATGCCTTCCACGAAGACCTTCAGGTAGTTTTAAATCTGTTGAAATAACAGTAAACTTAAAACCTGTACCTGTACTTTAATTATGGATTTTGTCACATTTCTGAAATTCATACAAGTTGTAATGAAACCTGGCATGTCAGAAAATCTTTGAGATCATTAAATTTAAAATAATTTCCTTTAATTTAAAGAGTTCACACCAGCATTTTATCACCTTGTTCAATAATAGAAACACCCCTGCGTTGAAGTTTTTGGATACTTGTATTTACCTCTATTTGTATTTGTATGAAGAATATAATTCACAGTACTCGGTGTACCTGCTTACTATTTGCAGAGATGCACATTGAAAAGATCTGTATAAATTACTGTCAAGTTCCAAATGAATTTTGGTTCCACTCACTAAAACTTGCTAATATGTTCACAGTCGTTGAATGAACATCTGGAAACTGAGAAGCGACGTCTTCTACCTAAAGAGTTCCCGACTGTGGACGCAGATGTCGTTATCGAAGGAGAGAAAATGAGCAAGAAGATTATGTGTGCTCAACGCACCATTCCAAAGGGCGAGAGTGGCACAGTCACCGTGATATCCCCTGCACAAGACCCCATCATCAACTTTAAGGATCTGCTCATAAACTTGGTTGACGGTGGCTCTGGAATTCACCTCTGGTTGTTGGATTCTTTTCTCAACGGCAGCAGCGGCAGTGCAAATGATTCGGCCAGATTGAAACTTTTCATGCAGAACGAATTTGGGTATGTTAAAAAGTAGTTGGCTGGCAATTAAATACTAACTAATGTTGTTGGAGTGCGTCTGGAGCCAGTCGAAGCTCATGTGCATTCTAACGAATAGCTGTTGAATGCATCCCCTTAATTCCTCCGTCAACGACTAGCTGTTGAATGCATCCCCTTAATTCCTCCGTCAACGACTACTCTTCATTGATGATACAGTTTTCTAACATGCCTAATATGATATAGACTCAAGAAATATCTTGCAGTGCGCGCCTAGCATCGTTTTACGGCCACCTCACGCACGCCGCTTGGGTCAAGTTTGGTGTACGCCGACTGCCGAAACTTGGACTGCACCTCAAGTCTGGAGCTGCCCTGACTGATATCAACAAGATTCTGAATGACAACTTCGATTCTGTGACCGACTCTGAACCAAGTAAGTTCCATGGTTACTGATCGACTCAAACTTGTTTAATGCGTTGTAACTGTCTATTGCATGAGCTATGTAAGTTAATTAAACTAGGAAACAATCGTCGACTTTTTCCACTCGGTCAGAAGAACGATCCTTGAGATGAGTCTTGTATGAAGCCTGTTTGTCTTTAATTGTTTAAATATGTAATGGCATGAGTGACTCTGAAAATTATTATTCAACACTTCTTGGTCACGCCGCATTGGTCACGTGGTGTGTGTTTGCGTGTGGTTGTGTGTGTTTGCGTGTGGTTGTTTGGGTGTGGTTGTGTGTGGTTGTGCGGTTGTGTGTGTGTGTGTGGTTGTGTGTGTGTGGTTGTGTGTGGTTGTGCGGTTGTGTGTGTGTGTGTGGTTGTGTGTGTGTGCGTGTGGTTGTGTGCGTGCATGTGGTTGTGCGTGTGTGCGCGTGTGTGCGTGTGTGTGTGCGCGTGTGTGTGTGCGCGTGTGTGTGTGCGTGTGTGTGTGTGCGTGTGCGCGTGCGTGTGTGTTGCCACTAGGAAATGTGGGAAAGAGGAAGAAGTGGCACAGAGTGGCCAAAAAAAGGGTGTTTGAGTGTGTTGAGAAAGTACCCAGCGGAAATGGCTTGGTTGAATATGTACCTATAGGAGATATTGGATCATGTTTTTAGCGAGGTGTTTGAGTTGGGATGATGTGATGACTGGGACCTGGTGCCTTCTGTTTTAATGTTTTTAATGTGCGATGGAGTTCTTGTGTGGTTATGAGTGGGAAGTCTACGGGTTGCAGGCGGTCAGGGTTTGTTGTGTTGTGTGGACTGATGAGCTGTATGTTGTTGTTTATGTGTTCCTGTATGATGTGGATGTGTTCAATGTTAAAGTCTTCGTTGTCTTCGTCTGTCTGTGTGAAACTATCCTGCTAGTGTTGTCTGAATATTGGTTAATTCTGTTGTGGTGTATCGTGTTGTGTGTTGTTGTGTTTTAGGTAGGTACTGTTTGTTTGGTGTTGGATCCTATCATGCGCTGAAGGGATGACCAGAATTTTTTGGGATCAGTTTGTGTTTGTAGTGTGTTGATGAGTCCCTGCCATGTATCTGTTTGGAGGTGTTGGTATGTAGTGTGTAGTTGTTGGCGTAGGGTGATGAGTTGTCTGTTGAGTGCTAGCGATGGTCCGTGATTATTAATATGTTGAAGAGTGGCTTTATATTGTGTTTGGATGAGTAGTGTTTCATGTGTGGGTTTGATACCGGGAATGATGCGATGTGAGATCTTGGGAATTTCTGTTGTTGTGGCGTCCTGTACGTGTTTGGTCCAGTTATCTAAATGTGTATCTATATCTTCAAGTGTGGGGTTTGGTAATGTAGGTACTGTGTGTTGAGATAGTGTTTGTTGATAGAGGGCCCAGTTTGCTTTATGAAATGATCTGCGTGGACGTATGGGTATCTGTATAGGGTTAACAGTGATGGTGGCAATAATGGGGATGTTGTCAGAGAGTGTGATGGATCCTGGCTGTAGGTGTATGTTGTGGAAGGCTTTGTTGTTGTGTAGCACTCTGTCTGGGGATGTTGTGCTATTGTGGGTGATGAGGGTTGTAAAGTAGGGACCTATGTGGGGGCATTTCAGCTGGGCTATGACTGTGTGTAATTGTCTGCCTGTGTGGTTGGAGCTGCAGTCCCCTATTGTTGTGTGTCTGGCGTTTAGGTCTGCTAGGAGGTATACGGGGTGGGGTCTATTTAGGAGTGTGGTCTGCTAGGAGGTTTACGGGGTGGGGTCTATTTAGGAGTGTGTGGAAGTCTATGTAGTTGATGTAGTCTGTGCGTGGTGGGATGTATGTTCTTCCTATTGTGATGGGTCCTTGTTGTGTATCTATTGTTATTGCTAGCATGTCTGTGTGGGAGTTGTGGAGTTTGTTTGGGAGTTGGCGTTTGATAGCTATGGCTACACCGGCATGTATTGTGTTGTCTCTATTGCAGCTGTGTAAGTTGTAATTGAATATCTTGAGTGGAGCGTTGTTTGTGAGGGAGTGGTCGTTAGTGAGTAGGATGTCAGGATTTATGTTGTTGTATATGTTTGCGAGTGTATGTCTTTTCTTGTGCCAGTGTTGAACGTTATGTTCGATGATCTTCAGTGAGGGCGAAAAGTGATTGGATGAGGATGATTTTTTTTTTGTGGTTGTCTTTATTGTGGTGTGTCTGTCCATTTGAGTGAAAGTGTCGTGGAGGATGTGTTAATTCTCGGTCTATTGATTTTAAGTTTGTCGCGTGTCAGTAAGTCAATTATCCTCGTAGAGTCAACGTTCTTCCCCGAGAGTTTCAGTCCGTAGTCTTTTTTCTTTAATTCGTCTACGTACCAGATGTTGTGGGGGTTTGCTGGCATTTTTTTGGGGTCCCTATCGCTTCTAAATAATCTAACAGGCACTGCCTCCTCAATTCCGGGCATGGGAATGAAAGAGTCTTATGTTTCGTCGCTAATTTTTATTTTCCGTGGGTGGCGGTTGTCAGTTGTTTGTGTCGGGTGGGGTTCGTCTTCATGGCTGTCTTTGTTGGTTGAGGGTTCAGTCAGGTCCATCGTTGAATATCGGGTGTCGTCGTCTTTCGTATTCGCTGTTTTTAGGTTAGAGTCCGTCGTAGTAGTTTTAGTGTCAGTCGGGTTAAATAAGAAGTTAAAGATTTTGGCGGAGTCTCGGTCAGGAAAAGTCACGTCGATGTTGAAGTTGGCTTTGAGTTGTTTGGATAATATTTCGCCGAAGCCTTCCTGTCGGGAGAGGCTGGTTATATGTGCTTCTAAAATGATGGCTGCCAGTTTTATTTGTGTGTCGTTCGTCAAAGTCAGGCTGTGTTGTGGAATGGTTGTCTGTTTTATGGCTTGTTTAACAATGTCTACATATGTTTTGTGCTGTGTGTGATCGTGTTGTGTTTGTTGTTTGTTCATTGTGGCTTGTTTGCGGTATGGGCAGTTGGCGGCGAGTGTACGGTAGTCACTGTTGCCGTTGAGGCATTTTTTGTGAGAGTTAGTGCAGTGTGGATATGTATGGTCCTTGGCTGAGCATTCAGAGCATGATGGTGTGGTGGCTGTACATTGGTGTGTGGATGGTCTTCTATTTTGTAACATATGAGCCATATGAGTAGGTGTGTGTATTCCTCCTGTTCGCATTGTGATTGTGTTATCTTCGTGTTGTATAAAAAAACCGTCTGTGAGTATTCTCTGTGCTACTGTGGTGTCAGTTGTGATGATTTTTATGATGTGGGTGTAATGTTTGATTTTAATGATGTCCTGTATTTTTAGCCATGTCTGTTGTAATGTTATTTCTTGCTTTAGTTCGTCGGCTGTGTGGCTTCCTACGTCCTTGTCTAGTTGTCTTATGAAGATAGTCCTTTTAGCTCTTAGGTCGGGGGATATTATTGGGATTAGGTTGATACGGTTAAATGCTTCTGTTGCTTTCCTACTTGTCAATTTGTCTATTGCGGAAGCGTCGTCAGTCACGGCGTAGTATCCAGTGGCAGTGTCGGTCAGTCGTATGAGAGGTGCGTCTAGTTCTTTGAAGGGCGTATGAAAGATATTTGGTCGGTCGGTCGGCAGGTTGGGATTGATTTTCTTATGTTGAATTCTATACGGGTAGGGTCTCGAGCGGTCGTGCGTAGATGAAGGTTGGGTTTGTGTCGATGAAGATGAAGGTGGGTGACGTGATGAAAATGATGGACGGCGGGGTCGAGGAGGGAGGTTGGTAGGGGGGTTCATGCCCCTAGCCTTCTGGGACGAGCCCGTCGGGTTCAGGGCATAAGCGCCCCCCTCAGGAGAGGGGGCATAGTGGTAGGAAGGGAGGGAGCGAAAGCACAGGGGTACAATGGTAGGTACAGTTAAAGCATGAAAAAGAGGGGTAGAGATAGAGGCATGAAAAGAATGAGTCTACTAGATCCTAGTGGCTCGCCCTCGCGGTTTCAACTGCTGAAGTCCGGGTTTAAGAGAAAGGGAGGGCACTGCACTGAAAAGTCGAACCTTCGTCATCACTTGCCACTGGGGGCCGACTCCTCCTCCCCGCCAGCTTGGGTCTTATATACTCGGCTGGTGAGAAATGTGCTAACTACTAGATCACTTGAGTTCCTTCCCAATCGTACTAGACTCAATGCATATGAGGACTAGACCGTCTCGCTTGGTAACAATCTCAGCCTAAGCATTCGCTAACTCGAATTCCGTAACGGCCTGCTCCCACGCTCAAGCATCTGGAGCCTCCTTCGCTAATTCTTTAGCGGTTTCATTTCC
>JALHKN010009077.1:0-18111 GCA_039513755.1 Hyalella sp. 3TK10
GAGTAGCCTGTGTTTCTCAGTATTCAACGATACTTCATGGGCCACTGACGGCTTACAATTTCTTTGAAACCAAAATGAACTATGTCATCATTTACAATTCTTTGAAGCAACAAATGACTATTATCAAATCAACCACAATTTCTGTACTATCAAATGATGGACTAATGATAAATAAGTGTGAGTGAAGTCCTCTCCATTACAATAAACTTAACTGACATTTATTTCTTTCCTGCATGTCAAAAATTATCAACAAAGGAAAGTAGACTGACTCGACACGAGAACCCACCGAACCATTTTTTACAATTTCTCAACTACTTCGAGCTTTGTATGGGGTAAGCAGTCCTACTTAACTCACGATCTGTTCAACAGAATAAGTGTACAGAAGTCACTGTTCTTTCTTCACAGCAGTAAATGCAACAAAACAAAATTAAACATAAGACGAATGCATTTCGACAAAATTAATAACATTCTTTAATATTTTTGAAGACGAGCTTTGTTTGCAATACCAGCATGGATGACAAGCGAGGTGCTATGGTACCTTTTGCGTAGGATTGCTTCAAATATTTGCCACGAATTCCCAATCGATTGAGGTCAGGGAATTGGTCAGTTCTTGGAAGGACGTTATGGGTAAATTTATAGGTGAGCACGATGACGAAAAAAATGTTCACGATAACCGATAAATCGATTTCGAAAACCTCATCGTTGATAACCGATGTTCGAGAGGTACCCATAAATTTGTCGCCGATAGGGCGAAGGACGATATATCGATAAACCCTAAATTCCAAACGATATTGATATTTTAAATACGAAAATCGAGATGTGCTTTAACTTTGTTGTAACTTGCTATGTTGTAACTATTTCACCTGAGGGTGACTAAAGTTCATCCTCACTGAGCTCAGCCTCAATAGACTTCGCTGAGTCTCTTCGGCTTGATGCCGACACATTCTTTTGAGATATCATCACTGACTCAATAGCTACTACAAAATAGTAAAATACCACTGCTGTTGGATGCACTACTAAATTATAGTAAAAAGATTACCTGTTCAGATTAAGAATGGGGTTAGGACAGGGTTAATTAGAAAATTACGCATAAGTCACGTTTTCTTTCACAGAGCACACGGAAGCGCGGATGAGCAACTCAACTCCCTTTCTGACAGCTAGTGAGAGACTGAAGCTAAGCGAACGTGCATGCGCATGATACGATTGTTGGTGGCCCATGGCTTGATCTATTCTGAACTGGAAGCAAAAATATCCTTATCATTAGTTTGGAACAAAAAGTATAAGAATACCAGAAATTCGATAACCATTTTATCGGATAAGAGGTAACCCGATATCGTTATCGCGATGACGCCCAGTCGCCCACCTAAGGGTAAATTAAAGCGAGTATAAAGGTGCAATATTCAGTCATGAGTGCACCAGTTTGGAAGTTTTGCGATACTGCAGCGACCTCCAAAATGACAAGAGCCATAGCTCCTAGAAAGATCACGGATACGACCACTCGCACGGATCTACTGAAGGATTTGGTCAATAGTAGTTGAAGTGAGTGACTAACAGTTTGGCCGAAAGAATAGAATTTCACCGAAATGGTCTACATGTATTCACACCGAGCTAATTTTCTACTGCAAATCATATAAAGAGCTGTCCGCATAAGATAATATTGCTGAAGAAATGGACTTCTGAGGGAAGATCAAATGCTCAGATGGGAGCAAAGAACTTCTCAACCTAAATGGTGTTTGCCATGTTTGGAGAAAGGCAGAGACTGCTTACGATCCAAATACACCACCCCTAACGTTAATCACGCAGGAGGCAGCATTCGAGTATGGGGCTGTAGGGGATCTTCACATCATCGATAGAAGGTTCTATATCCTTATACATAGAAAGGTACTAGATGAAGAGTTTAGGTGCAAGAAAGTTCCAAGTCTGGTGACGATGAAGGTTTCAGTAAGATAACGCTCGACAATACAGTCGAGTGTGATTTGGAGAGAAGAAAATAAACGTCCACCCATTGCCTAGCCCATCCAAGCTCCATTTGAGAATCCCTGGTAAATGTTCGAAGCTAACTAACGCAAAGAGGACCCAACGAATCTCGCCTTCCTAGGGATAATTTTTCCTTCATATTTGCATAAGAGAGTGGAGTAAAATACACATACACCAAGTATTAACAGCTAGTGTATACATTTAATAACTGTTTCTATGTTGTTTTTACTAACAAAGGATACGACACAAAATATAAAAGAATGTTATTAGTTCTGGTGAAATACTTTTATTACATGTTAAATTTTGTTCCATCGCTCTTGATGGATAAAAACAATAATTTTTTGTAACAAAGACCCGTCTTTGCTGAAATGCAAAGCACTCCAACTCCAAACGAAAGCGCGGACTATTTTAGAACTGACAGAAATTTGGTTGTGCAAATAGGCCAGTCAGTGTAGAAACTGCAATCAAGGACCGCTAGGTCACATAAAAAAAATTCACAATTCATCTCTAAATTCAAAAATAAATAAATAAATAACAACGAACAAAGAAAAGTAAACTTACGGTTTATGACCAAGCAGACCGACGAGGAAGTCGTCGCTTTGAAGCTCGGTTGAATGAAAATATTCCACATTGGCCAAGCTGATGTAACAATCGTAATCAGCCAAGGCTTTGATGGCTTTCTCGAACGCTGCGAAAGGTGTAGAGAAGCACGAGCGCAAATTCACCAAAGCAACTGTAGGAGGATGAACCTCCATGCACTCAAACATCGTGTCAATGAAAGGCCCGCTGCCGATGGCGTAGAATCCGCACGCATTGCATTTTGCTTTGATAATATTCGGGGGGCCCATCTGCTCAAGAAATAGAAGTGTCGAGTGAAAAAATTGTAGATGGGAAGGTCAACCTAAACAAGTTTCTCTCTCTCAACGAGAACTCACTTGTGATTCAAGAATTTTGTGGCTTCCATTTGGTAAATAGATACAGAATTCTGACTTATGTCTCACAACTTGAAGTTTCTAAAATCTGAGTACAAATGAGATTTAGAAAAAGTTTATAAGCGACTTGAAAACGGCCGAAGCATGGGAAAGCTGTGAAGTTGGTGATCCAGCCCTACATAGATAAGCTATCGACAGTGTGACACAGTACGAGTCCTTTAGAACATGGAAATTTTACTCCATTTGCGTCATTGGTAGCTCAGTGCCTCCATATTTGAATTTTTTATAATTGACCATTACTGGTGCTCATTTGAATTGCATCAACGCGAAGATCTTCCAACAAGACTGACTCCTCTCCAAGGAGTTGGGAGGAACTTCTTCTGAGACGATTCAAGCTGAATGAGAAGATAACGAACACGACACGTGTACATTGCCTTCGTTCACATCTCTTGATTTCGGAGGTGAATCTTGTGCCCCATGAAATCAAGCCTTGGCATAGTCCAAGATGAAGAGAACTGACAAGATTTCTGCTTGGAAAATAACTGCGGTGATTTTATGGTTTTCAAACCAAAAATGTCCCTTATTATTTTACACATTGAATCTCTCACCATAAATAAAAAATATAATTTTTAGGAATTTAATTTATACAGTCGACTTCTCTTAGTAGGAATAGCCGCATGTAAGAACCAAAAAAGCTAGACGCGAATCCAATTCTATGCAACCGGGTTAAATCACCCAGGATGTAGGGAACCAGAATCCACTTTTAAGGCCTCAATGCTAGTCGTCTTCCCCATAATTGATGTATCTACCATTTTCTGTAAAACTTCAAATGCTCTGAAACTCTCTGCAAGTTATTGTGAAAGGTAGTGTGGTACAAGCCTATTTTGCTCACAACACATGAAGGTAACATGGGAAGGTAACATGGGAATGTAACCTATTAAAAGTGTTCTATGTCGAACTGTTCTCTATGAAACCGCCAGTGTTGGCAATCCATTTTTTTCAGTATAATTATTATGTGTATAAATTACAATGCATTGCGTTGCTTCATTTTTAGGTTTGTTTTATTTAAATGTGTAAACCAAACCAAACCAACACTTGTGTTTGGTAAGTAAAATAAAATGTACAAATTAGCGAGTTAGATATCAAACACAGAGCAGACCGCTCTATAAATAGAAGGAAAAGCTCCACAAAAATCAAAAACATTAGTTAAAGGTCACAAAATTCCTGGTGGATGTGATACAGCGTGAATTGCCAATCATGAAAAAAAATGAAAGGTATATACAGAGTTATTGAAAAGTCCCAGTTACCCAACAATAACATGGAAATGATAGGAGAAGAATGCACCTATTACCTATTCTACCATATTACTCTTTGATATCAGTATGTTCACCCCAGTGCATCAATCCATTGAAACTTTCAAAAGTCGTATTTTCAGCACCTACTTCTTGAACCATAAAACTCTCGGTTGAAAGAACCGTCGCTTGTAAGGTAGAAAAATCATGGATCCGATTACGTCCTTATAAGCGGAGTCGACTTTATATATCATGTAAATGTGCATACTCTTACCAAAATAATGACTTAATTGAAGAGCTATTTTTGTAACAATGTGATTTTTGTAACAATTTGTGGCAATAAATACATAAGCTAATTGCCGTACTTCAACTTGTAGGACGTTTTGTGAAAACCTTACTCGGATCTTACTGAACCTTACGGAAAATTTACATATGAAATGACTTGAGATACGTCAAGAATCACTCTCATTAAAAAAAAGTGAGTTTGAAAAGAGATGAAATGTGACGTGATTATTGTGATACTCGGTTGTTCTGATCAATTTGATAGAACACACAAGAGAATAAATTCGACAGTTAGTCAGGTGAGAAGCAAGACTTAACCAAATCATCGATGTTGTCATCTGGAACGATGTAACATTGAGTTGTTTAGAAGTCTGATATCCAAATATTACATGTAAAATGAGAGTAGTAAAATTATAAGTAGTAAAATAGTAGAAAACTATGTTGAACTTAAGTTCTCTGCCAATAGCAGAGAACTTTAGATGATCTAAAAGCTATGAACATCATGTTATTATACATTTGGTCTCAAAGTTTTAATACTTTCCGAAGTGACAAACGGTAACTTCAATTTAGACTAAGGCTTGATGAAAGTGGAGAAGCAACAATTGAAAATTCCCCAATATTACTATTCAGCATGAGTCGGTTGTTGATCATGTTTTAATGTTGATTATGTTCCATTACAAATTTTCACCACTAGAGTACAGGAAAGATTTCCAGTCCTCCAGCTCAATGAAAGGATACAAATAATTGCACTCAAAAGATTTCAAAAGTTTAGAGACAGATATATTCAGTAACTTTTGAGGTTACCAATAGTTACATAAGGGATGACTCCATGATGTAAAAATCAACACAATGTCAGTCCATGTTCGACTGACTTGGACTGACACCATGTTGTTGCGAAATATAACTGGTATTTATAACTTTAGGTAAATACAACATGCCAAGTTGAATGACGTCTTCTTCAAGGTGACTAAACCAGATTTGTTACCGATCAATGAGCACTTGAGGTAGCAGGACAGGCTGGATTGTGCGTGGTTTAGTTCCAGTCCCATCGGTTCAAGGGTACGACTGAGTACTGCTGTGGTGGAAACTTCAGAGGCAGCACCTCATTCACCCTCCTTTATAATTTTGCATGTTCAATGCATGTCTTTCCTGTCATTCTTTCAACTTCTCATTTCTATTGAATTCTGCATTAACTTTAAAGTTATAGCACCACGGAACATCCCCTTTCTGTGCGTTAAAGAGCATTAGCTCAAATTAAGACTAATTATCAATTGGTTGCACATCGCCGTCACATATATTTTGTAATGAACTGGTTACAGTAGGCGGCCGTTAATTGAGTTGAGTTAATTCCTGTTTCCTAGTCTCATATTTCTCTTAACAGTAGCAAATGGAGTGCTGGCTGGCCGACAGCTTTGAAACGCAATGCGACGTCCCTTAGAGACGATGTTCATAAGTTCTTAATTTGTTAACATTGCCTACGACAGCCAAATTTTGCTGCATCGAACTATTTGAGGGAGGATCTGTGTTTGGAGCCAGGGCTGATAGCACACTGATTTTATTCATTCAAATTCTGTTTATAATTAAATATGCGACACTAATGAGAGCCGTTATATAAACTTCAGTCAATGTTCAGGTCAGGGTTAGACAGAGTTGTTCTGTAATTTGAAACTTCACAAAAGATTGAATTGTGCTTCGAAGTTCACTTGTTGATGATTGATTCGGTGTTTTTTGTAATCAACTAACAAATTTTGTATGAAAGCAAAACTCGGTTACTTAAATCAAGATTGTGCTTTGTAAAGAAGCCGGCAAAAATCGAAACATTGATTGGCTTAGTCAGTTCTATCATTTCAATTCATCCTTATGAGCAGCAAGAAGGGCCTTTAGGTCAAATGTTAGTGAACAGTGGCGTTCTTGTTGGCATTGAGATGGAATACGTCACTGTTGCAATGCAAGTCAATGCTATTTTCACTCTTCCAACGCTCAAATAAGAGCAACGCAGTGCTTGGACTTGATAAAGTAACATTCATTACTACAATTTTACTAACTTTCAGAAGGGTGAACACGGTGTCAAACTCCTTGTACTTTTTCAACATTAGAGACAAAGCAAGCTCAGCAGACTGTCTTTCAGCCGTTGCAGCCGCAGTCAATTCCATCCAGCATTTTTGCTTGCCCTTCTTCTTCAAAAGAAGAACAATGCGTCCTGAGTGGTGTAAGGCATTAACCATGAGTGATAATGGCAGAAAAAGTAAGATTCATTATAGGCTTTCATAAATTCAAGAGATTACTGACAAAATGTTGTGGAATATGGGTAAAAATCAATGTATTTTAAGCTTATAGAATGATTCTAGTTGCATTTTCACCGACATTTCCATTTTTTTTTGCTCTGGCTAAACTTAGCATTCTTCCTTTGACCCTGCAAACCAGAATGACAACCCTCATTAGATCATCCTCTAATGCAGTAAGGTGCATCCTGGTTCAACTATTTATGCTGACTCAGGCATAAACTACTCCAACCATTGTACAGTTTTAATCAGGCACTGGATACAACTACTATATGTAATACCCAACAAACAAATAGGTTGTGATACTGATACCTTGTGTTTCTGAATAACCATTCTATTTTCCCCACACTCATAATACAGAGGATTCTCCATTAATGTCCTGGGTTTGGAAATGAGTTTTTCTGCTCATTTGAATAAGAATATTGTTCCCTTTTACAATGTATTGCCAATTCTTTAATTTTACATTCGATTATTGAACCGATGGCACGGTTTAAAACAATTAATATTATTAGTCATTGATAACAACTCCAAAAAGTCTGATCACCTAGTACCCATGCTATGCTCCAGATAAGTTAAACATGGTCTTGGCTTCTTTAAGTCAAAGAGATGCTGACATGTCAGGCCATCACAATATCGAGCATCTTAAATGGTCTTGACTTTGTGTGAATGGGAATGTTCAACAGCAGGTGCTTGGGAGAGAGGAGACGCTCCATTACAAATTTAGCTCGTCTACATGAACTATAATTAAAAGTTAAATTACTGAGTGATTGTGATCGGTTTCAAGTTTAATAGATAACAATTTATGCTTTAGAATGTCTGCAGGGGATCATTTGGATCATCAAATATTGCATGTATTGCCCAGAATTCACAGGATTTCCAAGATATTTTGGTGCATCTTATGAGTGCTTGACACCAGGGTGGAATTCTAGCATTCAGTTCCATATCAGTTCCACGAAAGGTACTTTGCAAAAGCTTCATAAGTAAGGTGTTCGACTTGTTGGTAACTGGTTACTATTGAGCAGGGTGGAATTCTAGCATTCAGTTCCAAATCAGTTCAACAAAAGGGGCTTTGCAAAAGCTTTGCAAGTTCACATGATCCTTTAGATCTACTCTAAAATTCCACCCTGCTTGACACTATATGCTAAATCTAAGGCACCATGCCACTGAACATTTTTTGGGCAACTCAATAAAATTATCCCAAAAAATGCATATTGATTGTTTGAGAATGAAAATGTAGCACCAAAATTTCATAAACATCTGAAATAAAAGTGATAAAAAGTTTTACATGCTTTTGAATGGCCCAAAATATTTTTTCTCAAATTTAAAGAAAGCTTATATTATGAGGATATAATACCATCAGTGAGCCTCATCTTGCTCTGCTTTGGGTTAATGTCGTTGCTTAGGTTCCGAAGAATGAAGCTGTAGTTCTGGCCATTGACATCAGGTACAAAGAGGCTCACATGTTGCTCCTCAAAGGTAGGCCTCGCGTAGGCAATGCGCTTGTCCTCCACACCCGGCACATCAAGGTACAGCAAAACAAACTTTTCGGTCTGATCCCAATCTGGTGTGAACAATCAAGTTCAAGTGAGGTGCACAGATAATGCTTGTGTCATGCAACAATGTCAGAAGATGTTTCATGCACATGATGGCAGTCACTAGGAAGTAAATCTGAACTCACAAGTCCTATAAGAGCGATCATACTTTCTGCCACGCGTTGATGCTCACGGAGAGATCAAAGACAGATAAGCTCGTGATACAATATTTGACCGCTAACGTTCAAAATAGCTCATTGAGAACATAATGGAGATTTAATAGTCTCCCGGAAAACTTTATAATCTTCATGCACTTAGGCATGCAGTCAATTTTTGTATGACAGCTTGAAAAGTAGTTGCAGTGAGGTTTTGATGACCACAAGTCAAATTAACGATTCAAGTGTAAATAAACAGCATCAAAAGACGAGATTCACAAAGTTCTAAGCATGTAAGACAAGAAATACCACAAGCCAAAAAAAATGAGAGTTTTCCTTATACCAAACGGTTGTCCGATTGCAGCTGAAACTGACAGATGAGAAACAACACAAAATAAATGTCACCAGTCCATTAATAAGAGGCTGCTGTGAAGGGCTCGAGAAAACGAAGGTCAAAGGCAAAGAAGTTAGGCTTTAAACCATTTCAGAGTGATAGCCCTTTTTAATAATAAGGCAGGATGCTAGGGCATTTACATATGTTATACTCCATAAGAATTGACAGCCGAAAACTGATGAAGATTTCATTGAAAGCTAGTTAAATGTTCAGTGGAGAAAATTACCTATTTATTACAAGTGCGTATTACTACCATTATCACATAACAGTCTCAGGATAGCTGAAACCATTTGTTAGAAATTTTTATATTCACAAACCTACATGTGTCAATAACCTGAGGAATGGTGGGAGACAGAAAAGTTGGCTGATGCATGGCGTTATGAAGGAGATACCGGTAAAGGACTGAAAGACAGACAGAAATACCCAGCCTCAAACACAAAGACAAAACATATCGTTATTGAAAAACAAAAACAATGGGTGAGTGTCATAAGAGGCGCAATAAAAGGAAAAAATATAATATTGTATTGTAAGCCTTGAAAAATAAAGGTGGGAAGATGAGCCAAAGGAAAAGCAGGATCATGAACACAGCTCTCTTGCTTCCAACAGAAAGTCAAATGCCTTAGTGCAGGTATATACAGGAGTGAAGAATAGAAACAATTTTATACAAAAAATAATAAATAATCAATCAATACTGAAACATGGCTTATCATCCATGTCAGAAGTGTTCTGGGTTTTCACATTACATGGGGAATTGTTCCGGAGGAACAGAGCTCGTAATATCTGGCTGCGGGGTCCGTTGTTATGTAAGTAAGATTCCTTGCAATTCCCTTCACTGTCTCTATCGTGCATGCGGGCAACGTACCGTGCAAGCGATTTGTTGTACGAGTGTCTTCGTTTCTGTTGCTGTTCACCTATCCCCTCTTTGTTTCTTTGAGATGCTAATGCTGCTTCTTTCTTGCCAGCTTTGGCAAACTGGCCATTTAAAGCCTTCCCCCACTTGTTGGTGATGAATAATTTTTCACTTTCATTGCCAGATAACTTGGTAGCTGAAACGCTAGTAAATTTTTAGTCTGCCATACTTCTACCACTACTACTACTTGTCTTATAATCAAGGGAATACATAAAAATGTAGAAATAGCTATGAGCTAAACCAGAGGCCCACTAGAGGAAAACACTTACCACATAATGTCAGTGAACAAATTCTACCATGAAAAGGTGAACAGATTAAATACTTGACTGAAGCTTATTATTGGTAATAAATCCTACTGTCAACAGGAAAATGGTTTATATACCCAACTGAAGTTCATTACCAGTGAATAAATCCTACTGTCAACAGATGAACAGATTATATACCTGACTGAAGCTTATTAGGTACTTGTGAATAAATCCTACTGTCAACAGGCCAACAGATTGTGTACCTAACTGAAGATAAGGGAATTGTGTGGCAGGCAGATGAATCAAGCTAAAGCCTGGCTCTGCTACTCTGCAATATCAAAACCTTTGCCTCATTTCCATGAATTCTTGGAATCAGTTACTTCTTTGACAGTTGCCTGCTGTACATTTTTGCCAAATTTAAAGCATCCAACATGAATAATAGCCAAGCCTCGCATGAAGAAACTCACTGCAAATACGAGTGTTCAATTTCAACATGAAGGGAGGTTATAATGGATAAGTTTATTGGTTGATTTGGCTTGTGATAAGTCAGTAAAACGAATACTAACCATGAATTTCAATATCAGAGGTAGGCAAGCAAGCATGAGGAGCTTCTGGGTTTGCATCTGATTTGGAGGCATTCCGAGTCATGGTGGGAGATTGGGGCTCATTGCTGGCAACCTCTGGATCAAAATTATTTGCTTCTAGCCCTACACCAGCTGCATTGAGCTCATTTTTGGCAGTCTCAGGATCCTCATGAGTAGTTTTCAGTTCTAAATGGCTACTTTCAGCACAGTCTTGATTCTGAAATTAAGACATAACATGTTGCATTACTTAATTTAGCACTGGAAATACAAAAGGCTTTGTGTACGGTCAAAGTATGAGCGCTAATTAGTGGTAACCTAATAACTTCCACAACAACAAATAAAATTTAAAGTTAGCAATAAACTTTCCCTCAAAAAAATTTTCAAGCGGAATATTTCCAGTTTGAAACCTCTATCACTTTCATGATATAAAATTTGAGCTCTCTATTTGAATCATATAAGTTGAAAATACCATCACAAGGATTTTTATGAGCTCTTGATCCTTCTCTTGATGGGATCTAAATTATTGAGCATTTATGAGGTGAACCATTCACCAGTACCCTAATAAGACCAGGTAATGACTGAATTTTCGTCTGGAACTTATGCTTTGTGTGAGCTTTAATGCCTAGGTATAACAAGTATCTTTGCCTTTTACTCAAGAATCAAGTTTCAGTAAAGGAAGTTACCTGCTAATTTAGACACTAACTACCAGCAAAATTATCCAATCTTTAATTGCTGCCCAGTATGGAAGCTTCTGTTTTCATTGCTGGATACCTACAATACTTGTGCAGATTCATAATTGGGTAAATCTCAAACCTGAAACTTTGTTGGTTTCCTGATTTCATTAATTGAAAGGTTTTAATTAAACTTTTAAAATTTTAACTCCAGTTCTAATGGAATAATTTTCAGGCAGCATCAGTAAATTCTTGCTTCTTGCATTATCACAGTGAATGCTAGGGTTAGGAACCAGAGCCTTCAGCAAATAGTGCAAATCCACACATACCTGTAACACCTCCTAAAAATGCTTATAAGTACCTTTTTTGATGGTTAAATCCAACCATATGCATTTACATAAAAGCCAATGAGAGCCGGCCTTGCATCACCAGCCAATAGCATGCAAGTATTGGAACCAACATACACACACATGCGCCATGTTACACACGCAGGTAGCAACGAGGATCAATTTACTATCAAATAAATTCTGCGAATGGGTGAATTTGTGAATGCTGCAACGTGAATTGGCGGGGTTCACTGTAGGTATATCAAGTCAAACAATTTCATCTTACTGTTGTGTGCTGAATTGCAGCTCTGATTTAGACATTGGCTGAGATATGGGATGTTTGGAGAAATTAAGTAGTGCTGCATAAATAAAATCTATTCAACAATATGGATTACATGATGAATGTCATAGTGACTATTTTTAACTTCATCACATACTCCCTTCTTTTAGTGGACAATGGTTTTTAAGATCCCAAATTTCAGATGCTTGTCATGTGAAATAGAGTGATTAGAGAGATACATTAGAATACATATTCTAGTCATGTAATATACGTATAAAATAGTAAAAACTTACGGATTCCACTTTTAAATCTTGTTAAAATTTAAAAAAATACAAGCTTCAAAGGAAATAACTTTGCAATGCATAGCAATCATAATTTATGGACTGTACATTTTTTTAGCCTCTGGTCTTGTTGAAGCTATCAATTGGTAAACAAAATAAAATATTACAGTCCTTTCTGGAATAGTGATGGTTTGGCAGGGATTGGAACATCATCATTACTATATGAGCTCAAAACTCATAGCATGTCACATCAAATGCTGATCCATATCACCCACATTGAGCATTTGCAGTTATTCAACAATAGGATTAAAAAATAATTTGACATTTGGCATAGAAATGTCTGAGGACAATTAGCTACAAAATCATTCAATTTTAGATGAGATGCAATGTGGTGGTGATGAATCAAGGGAATTCCAAGAGAGGGAATTACATCCTCAGTTCAAAATGAAATTATATTTGATACAAACTATTATTTTGAAATTCTCCTCATGAACATTTTCACATATTAATCATCATAATGCTTTAATTTAGGTATGGGTTAGAAATGACTTAGGAAAAATCTAGACTAGTTCCCTCATATAAACAATGACCATTTGATCCCACTTTCAAAGGAAATGAATGCAGTAATTACAATCAGCCATCCACTCATTGTAACCAGCTATGCATTTTTGCACCATAAGAGTCTTGCAAATTTGCTAAGAAATGAGTCACTCCACTGAAAAGTAAGGAAGTAGAGTAATGTACGGTTTTGGTTAAACCTTTAATGATCATAAAAATATAAACCTACCTCAAGCTTGTAGATGATGATGGCCATCATCTCCTCACACTCAATAAGTCTCTTCTTGACTTCACCATATGGGAGTCCCACTTCAGTCAACTCGTCGGAAATCAGATCAACTTGTCCACGCATGTCCACAATCTGCTTCTCTAGGTTCTTTCTGAACAACTGCCGACTTGTTTCCTTCATGAGCTCCCGCACTTTAGCAATGCTTTCCAACAGCTGTAAGAAGTCAAACAAGCAAATTATTGAATGTTGCAGAAGGGACCACACCAGAGTAAAATTATAATTGAAGAAATTCATGAAATTTTTAGCAGATGTTCTAAATGCATCACTTCTAGTTTTCACCTACAAGCTGTCTTGAAATTTGAGTGGTTTAAGAATTTTTGGCATCGGCAAGAATTGGCCCTTTTTGCAGGAATCAGAACATAATAAAAATTGCAGATTCCTTGTCCTAAATTATTTATGATTGTATCTAATTAATCATATTGATTATTGAGCATAATCAATATGAACATGATTACGCTCCATTGATCAATCCCTTTGATGTTTATTCACTTTCGTTTTCACCAGAACTAAATTCCAAGTATTGATGAAGTTCATTTCATTTGCATTTCATAAAAAAAATTTAATTCATCTCATTTTATGTTGAACTCTCTCTCATAGAGACAGGCAGAGTGTTGCTTGGCAATTGGTGAAAGTCAATGAAGATAACCTAACTAAAGTCAGTCACCTGCAGCATATGTGATAAAGTCTTGTCACAAGGTGGTAAAACTGAGAGGACTTGACAATAACCAATATGAAGAAGCATCTTTAAACTCAACACCAACACGAGTTGAAAGGAAAGGAGGAAACGATGGAGAAAGAGAACACTCACAAAGCACAGAAACGCTCAATGGACAGTTAAACTACTGCTCATAAGGTTCTGAAATTTTTTCCTTTCCAGTTTAGGCATATTTTCATTAGAAATATAATGTGATACAATATATTGAAAGGAGCATCAATTTTGATCTCTTTTAGTGACAGTGGTACCTCTGGGTTTGAGCTTAATTCATTCTTTTTGGCTGTTTGAATAGCAAAATTTTGAATTAGGAAGCAATTTTTATCATTGAAAATAATGTACAACATTTAATCCGTTCCAGTTTGTTTTAAATAGAAAATACTAAATAAAATATGCATTTTAACTTACACTGATGATCGTAGTGTCTACTCTTGAATTTTTTTATATTATTTCCTTGTTCATTTCTATACTATAATGTTTCAACTTCCTTCCGCTAATTGCACTCACTTTTCACTTTCTTGGGAGCCATAATGAGGGCTAATTTCAAGAGAATCTGCAAAAATATCAAGCACAATAGAGAAAGAGGTGTTCACAGTGGAAAAGTGCAAGCAAGACATGCTGACTTACGGGAAAATGGCATTGGCCGCCAGGTGTGTTTGTGTTTGAATTGAGAGGCCACATTCGGATTGGAGGACAAAATTTGTTCGCCGAATGTGTTTGGATTGGGAAGTGTTTGAGTCAAAGTTTGTTTGAATCGAGAGGTACCACTGTAATTGTTTCTCTTCAGTTCAGCCTTTCAAAAACAGATTGAAATTTAAATTTTGAGATTTGGGAAGCAAATAAAAACTTGAAACAATGAAGAATAGGCAACAGCAAAAACAAAATCATCGGTATTGGTATCCACACAAATTTTGAAACCAGCATATCACTATTAAATTCTTGACATGATTATCAATGAGGCTTGGAATTCATGATCAACATCGATTGAAATGTGTCAACTCTTAACAGCTGGAATGATGATCATGGTCTAAATTGATTTTTATCTCTGTTGATTAGTGCTTATTTCCTGCTGTAATATATAATGGACAACCATTTCTTCAAAATTGTAAAAAATGGGGAAAAAATTATCAGTATTTAATATGAGAGAAAAATCACAGATGCAATGAAAATATCTTCACCCTCTGGGAGTTTGAGTACAACTGACATCAGACAACAGAAAACGGAATCAAACAAATTTAGTATCACAAAGAAATGCCTAATGCATATGATACAACCATCCCTCATAGAACATGGGACTAATCTATTGCTGGATTTTACTCCAAAGTTAGTGCCTCAAATTTGCCACGCTCGTCCGTTAAGATGCAAGAGGCTGAATCTAGCACATCATCCACTAATGGATACACCCAGGTGCATGTGTTTGAGAGATAGCACCAGCCACTGGATCAACTAATTTGGACACAAGCAGAGCCCAAATCTCAAGATTGCTTAGTGTTAATAAAAAAGATGACAGTCATGTAGGTAAAATCTTAAATTCATCAGAAACCGGCAATTTGAGTTTAGATGCATGGCAAATAATTCAGTGAAATTGATACCAACTCAAGGATTTGATAGTAGGCAATATTAGCTGACCACTGAGGAATTTAAAGAATACCACTAACAAAAAACAAAAGAAATTTTCACAATAAGTGAAACAAAAGGTAATTCCATGAGTTCTAAGTTAACCAGCATCCAGCAATTATGAAATGGAAACAACTGATACCTGTCTAAGAGAATCCTGAATGTCATAGACTTTGCTTCTAAATCAAGGAATTAGAATTGTCATCAATGGAATTACATGAAAAAATACCATTCTCGAAATGGGATAAATGCTTGGCACATATAAACAATCAACGAGACATGAATATGAAATACTAACCTCTTGCTTCTTCTTCACCAATGTAAGGACCCTGATTTTCTTCTCACTGAGAAGAATTTCAGCATCTAATAGTTCATCCAACATAGCAGTCTTGGTTCCTAGCTGCTTGATGTGCTTCACCTCGTCAAGGTATTCTTTGAGCTGCACAAGATAGATAAAGAAAAGTACTTGAGGGACATGTATCATCAAATAACATGATAAGACCATGAACCAGATGCAATTCTATTTAGTCACACGTTACTTTTTTGCTTCTTTCTCAATATTTGTTGCTCTGATCTTATCTACAAATCATGAAGTATCCAGAAATTAACCAGAGTTAGTTTGTTAGATGTTAATTTCCATTTTGTTTTTGGATCATTAGTTTTTAGTTGGTTAGCATCAACTTGAGTTATTTAGTGCAGGAATTTAAATTGTGGGTACAGTTTCAGAATTTTAGATTTGTTTTACATATGGGTCATAGGTAAGGACCATAAGGTTTTAAAACAATAATAGCAATAAAATCACAAGCAATCAGCAAATCCGGTCAATTCAGAATGGAAGAGATTTTAGAGTTTTGCAATCTATCATTGGTGGCATACCGCCAGACTGTAAAGTGCACCACGATATAGGTCGTGGACACCAATTCCACTACCCCCATAAACGCCAAGGTACGATAGATGCGGACGGTGGTGGCCGGTTACACTTCTCCATAGATTTACGGTCAATACAGATGGTGGTTAATGATCAATACGGACTGCGGCAATTTTCAGTCAATACGGAAGGTGGCTAACGATTGATGCGGACATGCAATTCCCAGTAGGCCAACACTGCCTTCCTCTTATCGACCCATTGCTCTTCTGTCTTGTATTGGCAAGCTATTTGAATGAATGGTTGTTGCTTGACTGGAACATGTAGTCGAGACTTGCTTCTTGCTGTCTGATTCCCAATATGGGTTCAGGAGCAGCCTGGGAACTCTGGATGTATGGCTTTGTTTGGAGCATTTGGCCCGTTCTTCTTAGTCTGCTTCTGAGGTGTGCTTGGTAGTATACATTGACCTTCAATCTGCATTTGATGAGGTTAGCTCTGAGGCTCTACTGTACAAACTCATTAATGCGGGAATCACTGGAAGTATGGTTATGTGGCTTCATGCCTATTTGACATCGAGGGTTATTCAGGTGCGTGTGCGTGATGTTCTTTCTGATCCGCAGGCGTTGGGAGCGGGTGTACCTCAGGGAGCAGTTTCGAGTCCTCTACTCTTTAACCTAATTCTGATGGACATCCCTCGACAAGATGGCATGCAGACTTTCATATACGCAGATGACATAACAGTAGCTTGCCGTGGTAGAACTATGCAGATCGCGAAAGCAGCTATTACAAGCTATTTGAGCATTCTCCAGGATTACTTCAAGCGTTGGGGATTGATCGTAAACCCTGATAAGTCTGTGTTCCAAAATTACTTTACGAAAAGCAAACACACCCCAGTATTGCGATATGATGGTCAGGCCATAGCCTACAAGGCTTAACACAGGGTTCTTGGAACGATTTTTGATACTCCCCGATTGCGTTGGGGACCGCACATCACCAGCTTGAGGGGTGATGTCATCCGGAGGATAGATCTCCTGAAACATATGGCTTCTCCAAATTGGGGTGCCTCTAGATGTTTTCTCAGGCTCTTTTACTGCTCCTACATCTGTGAAAAAATTGATCATGGTTCTATTCTCTATCAGTCTGCTTTACAGACACTACTTGCCAAGATAGATGTTCTGCAAAATGCCTGCTTGCATCTGGTCTTGAGTGCGCACAGGACTACTCCAGTTGTCTCGCTACAAGCTGAGGCCCTCGTCCCTGCTCTGTCATTCCGCCATTGCATACTGGGTGCCCAGTTGGCTCTGCGGCTGATGTATAGACCTGCTGGTGACCAACTGGCGCTGCTGATGATGCACACTCAGGCTGTAGGAAGAAACCGTGCACTCGACATAGCTGCCAACCATCTTTGCTCCTGTAGGCCTTCTTGCCGGCGTCTGCCCGTCCCGGTAGTCGACTCTGTTCCCCCTTGGGAAGATATAGGTAGGTATGTCCATGAGAACATGAATCTTGCATTGGGAGTCACCTCTGCACTTGTATCAAGGCCTATATGGGTGATATTTTCAGCGAGTTTCCAGTACTTCAATGTGATGGTTCCCGTCTCTCTGCTCCGGAGTCTGCTGCCTGTGGTGTGTACATACCAGCACAGAATAGAGCTGTTTCTTGGCGCTTCCATCCTGATTGCAGTGTCCTGACGACTGAGATGGTAGGAATATACCACTCGTTGGTTATTGTTCAGGACTCTATAGTCATTCAGATTGGGTCATTTGTTCAGACGTTCGTTCAGCTCTGCTCCTTCTGTGTTTGCCCCGTAGCTTTTCAACTAAATGCTCCATGCTTGTTCTGCAAATTCGTAGGCTGCTTGGGAGCCTTAACCTCCATCGACGTGTAGTTTTGCAGTGGGTAAAAGCCCATGCTGGTATACTTGGCA
>JALHKN010011054.1:0-12921 GCA_039513755.1 Hyalella sp. 3TK10
AGCTTTTATAGTGCGTGCGCCATGCATTTATGCACTAAACTTGTATTTAAATTCATGTGCTGTGAATGTATTTATTTATGTCGTAACTCAAATTAAAATTGGAGCTTCGATGCAGCTGTCCCCAACACGCGGATTTTTGTAGTTTTGTTGCGTGCCAAATAACGTGACTTCTATTAAAATTTACTAACTTTAGTTGTAGTTATTTATGTATAAAATCTACTTTCAGATTTACACATGTGGCCAGCCGTTTCTTGTACGTCTTATACTATAATGTTCGTATTTATTTGCGTAGATAGGAGCATTACTTCTGTTTAGATACAAGGGCGATGAATGTACTTATTATTTTCGATGTCATATTATATACTCAAACGTGCATACGATCGTAATGATTGTTTCTTCGTATGTTGTATGTGCGTATCGAATCAAGGCAACTACCATTCAAATTCATCTTCGTCCATTTATTGTCAAATTCATCAATGAACATTTCTTGGTCATGTATGCCATGATTTTTCAACTTCCAATCTCATAAGTCTCATTGAAATTCGTGAAAACCCCTCTACATGAAAGTTTGAACGAACGAATCTTCTCGTGAAATTTAGTTTTAATTTTTGATCGCATGACTAAATTTATAATTAATTTATAGTAAATCTTTCCTCTGTTATGAATTTTTTTCCGTGTCATTAAGCGCAACAAAATATGCCATTTGGGCTTGCTCTATATTCTGTGTAATATTGGCTTCTTCAACAATCAATATTTGTACTCAGTTGAATTACAAAAATTCCGAAGAGACCCTCAATAATTTGAGGGGCGGAAATTCAATTGGCTCAATCTTTCTGCTAGATACTTAGGGCGAAAAAATTTCTTGAAAGCCTCTCATTAGACTGAAGAATGGAACCACTCCATTGGTTTCCTAATAGAATTTCGCCGTCGGCTCTGTAAAATTTCAAAAGTATATTGCGGTCTTCGAGAGCAGAAAGATTCCCAATGGATTCTTTGTTCATTCGACCAATATAGCTATCCACCTCTACAGCTATCCACCTCTACAGCTATCCATCTCTACAGCTATCCACCTCTACAGCTATCCACCTCTACAGCCGTTTTTTCATAAGAATCGTTTTTACCCTAGAGAAGAACATTTTTTCGGAAATCTTTTGACGCAATTCCGCTAATGCGCCATAGTTAAACAAACGACAACTTGACTTAATTATTCATTAATGTAATTTCCACAACGTAAACTCCCTGTCGGTATGCAGTTTTGTCTTTTCTAATTACAATTTTCTCTTAATTCCTTCAACTTGGTAAAGCCGGAAAATGTTCCCAATACTTGTAAGCATTTAACAAGAACCAACTTCATATCCCAGTACATATCTCAATGCAGGTTTTTATTAGTCTTCTGCATGTTTCGATCGTGGGTCCCATTTGAAAAAATGTATGATTGAACTCATCAACTTGATAATTTAATATCGTTACATTAATACCTGTATCCATCTTTTGAAAAAAAATTGTGTTTTCCACAGGTTTCGTGTGATACTCCTTAAAAATCAAACGTACATATTTATATCAAAATGCTCTTATGTTAAGCCTTGCCTTTTTGTAGACCTCAATAGAATAATTTCTGTAAGTTCTCCTCGTGCTTCGTGTGCTGCTCCGTAAAAATTGTCCATATTCGTGCGGTCGTCAATGTAGGTGTTTTATGGTTAAATTACTCAGTGTTTCGTCCTATGGATGCCATTCATCAATGACCGGAGTATCCGGAGAAGTAACATCTACGCAGCTCACCCCTGCCGGTATTAAACGTCCTATGAAATTTATTCCTCTGTCGAAATGATCTATGTATAATAATGAGCGCAAATTTTGATCGCGGTGTAGCACACGTATAATTTTCCTCCGACTCTTTAATTCTTGCCATCGAAAAAATGTTTAAGCGTCAATTTATCTTTTAAACAAAAAACATAGAAATAATGACAACTAATCCGTCGATATAGGACCCAAAAAGGAACTTGGCGTAACCCTTTCCCTCCGGTCAGTACAGGTATTGTTTCCAAGTCGGGCGTAAACAATGTTATTCCTACGAGAACCATGGCACAACTTGCGGCGGTTCGATCACTCTGAGTCCCCGGCGAATAAGGATCAATTGGAGTTAGATTCGTTGGCAAGAATTGCCCAGTCATTGCTATCAGAATGATTTATGTGTACAAATGATAGCATATTAGTAGGAAGAAATGAAGGCGCCGAGCTCTGGCATTTGCGATCGCAGTTTCTCAGACTTAATTGCGATTGTCTTTCTTTTTTCCTCGGCAATCGGCAATTTTTACAAAAGTAATCGCCTGGAATTTTATGGCTGATCTTATCAATCAGAATTGAACCAACAGATGTTCTTTCCAAGATATATCTATGTAGAGAAAATACTATGCACGTACTTAAGTATATATATAAAAAAAATAAAAATGTATTAATGAATATGCATGAAAGCACTTGATATGCATCAAAAATCGAGAAACACTTGGGACATTACCGTGCAATTTATAGGTGCATTTATCACTACGGATATCCAATGAAGAAAATTCTAGGAAGAACATCGGTGGCCTCTCAATGACCGACCGTCGGCCACCGTTGATCCACCCGCGATTCTTAAAAATCGTTTTCCTGCTCTTGTTCCATTTATTTACCGATAGCGATGACTAGAATATTTTCCGCATTGGAAACTTGTGAGAACTTCATGAAGGCCGTAAATATAAATATATATGCTAAAATATATCAATATACTAGAATATATCCATATGAATACATAAAATATATATGCTTGTGGTGTCACATTAAACTATTTGGTAGCTGAACCACGTTCGTGTGATGCCGTTGCTTGTATATTTTACGTTACATTTCTCAGTTGTACAAAAATAATCCATGTCCGTTTGTATCCACGGATGTACAAAATATGCTACGCACATCTTATTTGCATCTCTATATCCTCACATTTTTAATCGTACTGTATTTACGAATGTTTTTATATACACTCAATAGCTCTATGATTTACTCATCATTAATACTATTTTACCATCCCAATCAACACTACCGACTCCTAAATAATTTATGTCCCCTAGTTAAACTTTTTGTGATTTTAGAACTTCCTGTTCTATAGAGCTATTTGCTGTTTTACTGAAGAAAAGAGGGCCTTATTTAGTGTTCTCCTAATCGGAAATATGAATGATTTTCCCGCAGCATAAAATTCAATTTAAAACAAATCAGTGCAAGATACTCAACTTTTTATCCTCGATTGATAATGAATTTATATAACTACTACATCAGCTCGTTTTCACCATCGGTACTTGATCGTTGTACTAATTTCACCGCTTCATTTCACTAATTGCAATTTTGACTTCATTTTGAATCGTACATCAAGAAATTCTGTACATATTTAATTTAAATTAGTAATACTTGAAATCGTCGATTGTTGATTTGCCGATACAAATACGTGTCAATTCATAGACGCAGGAATGAAACCCATTTCGATTGTTTGAAATCAAATTCATTAGTTTTTCTGACGTTTATACTTGTAAATTGCAATTTTTGTTCGAAGATCTGTTAACAATCAAGAGCTAGTGAACGTAATCAACAAATGCTATAAATATTCATACCATCTCACTTTTTTAGTCTTATTAATCTTATGGTGAGTGATAAATACTTTAAACTAAGAATGATAAAAGTTAAAAAGCTTGTGCTTGTTATCGATTCAGGTTCGTTCATTAGTTTCATGGTTGCTGTAAATTCAAGATGGCTGCCTTGCGCTCCTCCCATCACCTCGTGTTTCTATCTAGGCAATAAATTACCTAACATTAATAATTAGATCAACACAGAGAGAGACTTCTCAGGTAAAAATGCCATCAAAGTCTCCGATCAGCCGATCAATTCTACCCCACTGCAATGCTATTCCTACGGGAATGGCAGGCCAGCAATCGTCAATTTGTTGGCAAATCGAATAAGCATTTTCTTAATTTGCTATGGCAATAAACTCATTCTAATTTCCGAGTTTTTATCATCGAGTCGAGTGAGTTTTCTTTATTATTACGAATTACAAATTGGTTTGATGCTGGCGAAAAAAGAGCCTTTAACATTTGGTTCGAAGCGAAGCATTAGAGCTAATTGCATTTAGTGATTAGCTTCTAGACTAACTTCTTCAATGAAAGCATTGCTGCTCTAAACTCATGTATTCATGTTAATTATTGCCCCTGCGTTACGGCAATCTTTTTACTAATTTGGATCATCGATTATTCTATTATTGAGATCTTCCATGCGTCGTTTTTTGTAACGAGAAATAAACATTTTTTCAGAAAAAATGTCCACTTCCCGTTTTTTCACCGAAAAAAAGGTGTAAGATTTTGTTCAAATTCCACCGCTATTCGTGCACGCTGTTTGTATTCAAATTATTTTTTATTATTATTATTTACGGTACAAGAAGCAGAATATTTCTTAATTTCATCGATCGTTTCCTGTTAACATTTGTTTTCCTACAGAACTTTATTTTTCTCACGAAAATCAAACCTTTTAATTATAATATGGTGCTTCATGAATTTATTTTCTTTCAAAATGTACTCAACTAATTTTATTTATTAGAACATTTTGATTTTGACATCATACTTGCAATTTCTGTTTAAAAATAGCATAACAATTGACTTTTTTCCGACAGGAATAATTTCTGTTCAAACCACCTGATTATAATCGACTTTTAAAAAAGTCTTCTTAAATATGTGCTAGTAATTAACGTGATCAATAACGTGATCATAAACAAAATAACCGAAATGTCTGCTAAGTAATCTTTGGTTTGGACCTAAAATTCGTTGTTCTGAACAATCGCTGCAGTTTTTTAAATCACTCAATCCTTAAAATACGCAATTTATTTTGAAATTTCTTCGGGTGATGTTTTTTCGTATTCAATTTCACAGGAAACTTTACTGTGTGTGTGCAAATATTTTTTGAGGCAAAAAAGGACTCGCTGCATTTAAGATACCAAATACTTTGGGATAACTCATGGTGTTGTCAGGTTGGGTCTGGTATAAGCGTCGTCTTTACTCGATTCAGGAAAACTCATTCATTTTCTACGATGAATTCAGTTGAAGTAAAAACCCTGTTCGCTGGTCCTAATTTGTACGTGCTTAAAAATGTTCCGTTTTGGGCTCCTTGTACCTACTCCATATTTACTCAATTGTAAACCGTTACAGGCAGGCTAAGCTTAACACGAAACTAGTGGATGGAGCACGTGAACTGCAAACGCATGTACTGAACCAAGTCATACGTACAATATATTTCAAACGCTATGGTATTCACGACGCTTTAAGTCCTTCATTAAGAGGCAATAATTCCGTAAATGAGCGCACGACGCTTCCTTCAAATGACTGAAGCGTTATAGCGTGATTCCCTCCATCATTGAGCACAAAGCCATTGCGGTCACATTAACGGAAACACCAACACTTGATCATTTAGTGCAGATTCCACCCTGGACATATTCCCTACTATTTATTGAAACGGTTATTTACTTACATTTTTTGGACTAATAATGAAAACACTTGATTCTTAAGTGCATAATCAAACGTGAAAATAATTCCAACCTCATATATATGCTCTTTATTATTTAGGAAGTTTTTTCTCCTATAAATGGCATGAGTTAGATATCCAGTGCACAGTTCATTGACATTTTTCCCTATGTATGAAAAACACGTGCATCTTTCAACTTTGGTACATTTTGTAGAATTAATGGAGAAGTTTTGACATTCAATGCATACTTTACCGAGGAAATAATATTCTACTATCAACGATTATTCAAGAGGAACAACGATGCGATTCTTATGATCGTTAACCTGTTTTAGCCGCATTCAACGTGGGTGATAAATTAAATATTATATATACTTTTTTTTAAATATAGTAGCAGAACTGTTCAACACGAGTTCCTACAATTCTTTTCAACATTCACGAATATCCTTCTAAAATTAAAGTTAGGAGATTATCTTCACAGTTTACAGCACTAGGTCTCGTAAGACCGGTTGGTCAGATTGCACCGTACCTTCACCGAATAAAATTGTGTTCTCAGCACGTCTCTGAATTTTTTTTATTCGATTTTGAGCTCTGATTTGCATTTTTCGAAGATATTTTTACATCTAATCATTATTGATATATCTAATCAATATTTATTTACCTAATTAATATTGATGCATCTAATTCGTATTGGTTTATCTCATTTATATTGATGTATCTTATTCATATATCTAATTAATATTGATGAATCTAATTCATATTGATACGTCTAATTCATATTTATGTATCTTATTAAAATTGATGAATCTTATTCATATTGATAAATATAATTCATATTGATAAATATAACTCATATTGATTTATCTAAATTAATTTTGGTGTATCTAATAATAGGATTGGATTACGGGTGAAAATTGGTATCCGACTTCGGCTATTATCTGAACTACGAATAAAAGATGCTCCACAGCTAACATTGGTCCAACCACGAATTTAACAATAATTAATTACGCAAATTCGAATGATAATTCAAACAAAATTGCGCTATTTATTAATATTGAATAACATCTGGTCTCGCATGGCTTAACATTGCATTTAAATCGAACAATTATGTGGCTCAGCTTCTTTTGTACGAGATTCTCCATACAGGAAATGCTTTTGTGTATAATGCATAACAAGAATTACCTCCATTACGCTTGGAAATGCCGAACATACTTCGTGTTTTCATGAATATACCACGTATCCTTTATTTGTATTCGCTTTTAAATATGTCTTCGACAGTTTTTGTTTCTCTTCCAATGAAGATTTTTTCATACATTTTAGCTTCTTCAGGTTTATTTGTAATTTAATTAATTTTTTTACCTTGAAAATTGCACTTTTTAATTTAGTTAGGTATCATTGCCTAGTTTTCATTCTATGTTTTGTAATTTTGCCTACTATACTTGTCCTCTTTCATTTTTTGCTAAGCATCAAAGCTCAAGTTTGAGCATTAAATATTATTTAATTTCATATGATGTGCCTTTCTTATTTTTTATCATACTTTTGCCCCTTTTTTATCTGAATGAATATTTTTTACGTTTTTCCTAAATAATTTGGTTCATACACAACAAAACAATTGGTCAGAGCCATTTATGTTCCCTTTTTCTCATTTGTTCATCAAGTTTATATTTTGACGTATGTTCCATTACGCATATCTTCGTATCTTCTATGTTTGTTTCATTTTAAAAGCCATAAACACGGCAAGTTTTTGACGCTATTTCAATGTTCAAATAAATATGCAACCTAAACCTAGTCTCTCAGTTCTCGGGTGGCTTTTAGTTCTTGCTTTTGATGTTCCTTTACTGATTCTCTCGCTTAGCTACTTTCATTCATTGCATAATGCATGCTGTTCATTGCATCATTCATGTGGGCCACTTGCATCTCTGCATTCAGCCATTCGTGATGCCGCTCTACAGCTCGAACCAAATCCGTACACGTGTAGCTTGATTTGACAGTGATGCATTTCCTGAACGTCAAATTCAATCATTACAAATGGCACTATAGCGTTTACTCTATCTTGAGCTAAACTTTTGAATACCTAGGTTAACTTTGTCACTGCGAGTGTCCTGCACATTGAATTCACTGATGATATGCAGAATGAATGACTCTGATGCAACAGATTTTCTATATATATTTATTATACAACTCTTAATAAACTACCGAAGTAAATTTAACATAAACCTATTACTTTACAGTAGATTGATTGTACTTTAAACCCATATGTGATCCATCGACTTTACCAACACTTGCTCACTCCATTGTGATGAAATTAGAAATTCATTCAACCATCAAATTGTATGAAAAACAAAGTTAATTTTACCCTCTTTGAGGCCTCCGTGTTATCTATCTAACCAGATAGTTGACATGTCATACAAAATTTATGCGTGTTTAAGAAAGTCTAGGGTTCTTTGCCGCCTTGGTTAGTTATGTTGGGTAAAATTTATCTTCAGATGATAAAGTTTACAACTTTAGTTTTCCATTCCTAAATGGAGATGATTCTGCTTCATTGAAACACATTCTGTTCAGAAGGACGGAATAAACCGACCCTTTATATCAATTTGTGTCAGCATTGAACTATTTCTGTCTTTTAATTATCTTTGTTCTATTCACATCTCTATTATTGATCCGTCGTTCGTAAGCAGTAGAAGTAGTCGAGCTAAGTATGATGCCTACATTTTTTCTAGTTTAATCTTAACATTTCCGTAAGTATACCCTAAATCCAAATTTAATTCTGAAGATTTCTTTTTTGAAATATCATTCATCTGCCCGCTCGTCACTAAATTCGAAATCATTGCCAACCATCAGAGGCTGACCCTCGGCTGTATTGTGGCCAGCCATAATGCGACCCTGATTTACATTAGGTAAAGTAATGTAAATATTGTTTTACTGTGGCAATGCCTGCGCAACTGCGCGTTTCCTTGCGCCCTAGAATGTGGATGGTCCTTATTTCTCGAAATGAATTTTGGTCTTCTGAGCGCATCACCTTGGCGTGGCTTGACTTTCCTTACCTCGGCTCGCTTGGCTTACATCACCATGGCCTGGCTTGGCTTGGCTTCGCTTGACTTGCAGTACCTTGGCCTGGCTTGGTTTAACTTGGTGGATAAATTTCCTTGGCTTGGCTGGTTTAGCTTTGCACAATCCTTGCCTAACTTGCTTCTATTAGCTTGCCTTGACTTGATTTCCTTTACCTTGGCTTGCTCTGCATTACCTGAGCCTGCTGCTGCTGCCTATGCTGCGGGAAGCGTTACACCAAACTCCGCCACTCGACTTCCATTCCCGTAGGAATAGCATTACGGCGATTTCCAATCGCCATAAAATGCAGTCGCTAGCGCCACCTGTTTGTATTAAGAATTGCAGATCGCAATATTTACATAAGATAATGCTTAGAATTGTGTACGAGTGTTTTTTGAAGTGAGATTGCTTCTAAGAAATGCTTTTGGATTGAACGATTTCAATAGTCCTTTCAAATCCAACAAAACAATTCAATTTACTCGGCTGATGTATTTTTGTTTGTTGCACTGAACAATTTTTGATACGTTGGTTTAGATCAAATTTTTTGTTTGCTTCGCGCAATAGCTGTTTCTCTACGAAACCCTCGAGCGAAAATTTATTTGATTGCCAAATTGTTGTGTGATTACTTTACAAATGTTTACAAATATCACTTACATTCCTAATGTAGATAGTGAAAAAAAATGTTCTTAATAAATATGAAATTATTAGATTTTTCCGAAGGTTGACTAAATTTTTGTCACCTCTATGAAGTGCCTTGCATCATCGAATTATTTATTAATACTTCACTGCCAGATTGATAGATAATTCTGGTAAGAATAACATTATGACAGATTGTCCCCGTGATATTCGGAATTAGAAAGTGCTTGAAACTAATCAGATAGTATTTTCTCTTCCTTAGCGTTCATCAAATAATTATTTTTTCTTGAATTCGTCAATGCGATTTTTATTCATCTTTGTGAACACGTAAAAAATAATTGTAAAATCTTTTGTATCAATTGCTTTCTAATTTTACATTTGTTGTGCTTATTTAAAAACACTCTACATGGATACTTGTATTCTGTAATGGTAATCCAGTGCCAATTTTATTAAATGGTGTGATAATTCTATTATTGTACTCCAAATGCATAAACATTTCTTTATGCGTATAAGAATATGGCCCACGAGCATTCATTCGTGCGTTCAAGTACTTAGCCCTGTTTCAATGCAAGAGCATTTATTTGTGCAATGAATAACTTGAGCAAACGTTTGGAATTATATCAGAATTTTCCTGGCGTCCGTCAATGTAATATTTGCCGCACAAGCGAGAGTTCTTTCGTTTCGATCATTTAGGCTCATCAATAGACTAATTACAAGATAGGCCTATCTCCATGCGTCTGCAAATGGCCTAATTTAACAACGGGCATGTGCCAGTTAACACGCCACCACATTGATCTTCAATAATATAAATTCTGGTGTACTGTGGAAGATCTTTCGTTACGTGAAAGCTTTATTATTTGTTTAATAATTGAGTATAATTCTCATCAAATGTTCTTTTAGTTGAGTAAATATTCAAAATAGTACCGCGGTTTAATGGTGTGTTATTGCATTGAAAAATGATAAATGGATGTACGTTTGTTTGTGTATATGTGTAGCCATACAGAAAATATGACATTTATGCGGAAATAATCATTTATTTATTTGTGTAAGGATTTAATGCTAGTTTTGTTTGAGTTCGTTGATAGGTACCTACATCATGTTTTATATTTGAGTTCCGCGATGACTGCCTGTATTTCCAAAAAATTTTAAGACTTCCACGACGTGTTACTTCAAAGGCAAATGTACCCTCACAAGAATTGATATTAGATTGCGCTCGTTCCATTATATCGTCTAAGGCAGACACTTGTAATGACTTCATTTATGCATTCATGGACGATTTAGTAGGGCAATAGCAGTTGTAATCTGCTCCTAACTATTCCGTGGTTTAATAAAATTCGCCATTGCATACTTATTCAAATGCACGGATTTACATTGCTCGTAAATGCTTAAATTAATGCCGAAAACGTCGTAAATGCGCCGGCTCATACGCATTGAATTTAATCTAACATTAGATGAGCTATGAATCTTCCTACCCAGCTTTAGAAGGCCGAACATTTTACTGCAAAAAACTTTAAAGTGATCTTCATTTTATTCGAAATCAAGCAAGTAATTTTTATACCAAGTTAGGCGAGTATCTTCAAGTTTTTATCACAGTTACTTTTTTCTTGTAATTTTTTATGTATCTTAAGAAAAACATTCACTTCAAGAAATTAGACTGTGTGCTTCGTTGAATTCTAAATTTATCTGGTATTTTTCATTCTTATTTAGATGAATAAATCATCGCCGTTATTTTTGATGAAAATTGCCTGATTTGTATCGAAATTTTGGATATCAGTTTCAACTTGGAAGATATTATATTAAAATTTCATTTTACTTATCTGCAGATTTTTTATTGTATTATTTTACTTTCATAATTGAAAAGGGTTTTGCGAAACTTTGATTTATTTATATCGAGTTTTCTGTTCGTACATCAATTTATAGTCATGTTTTTATTTTTTTCCGCGCAATTCTTGAGGAAGTATTGCATCATTACATCACGCACAATAAACGATGAGGTTATTCTAAAGTTATTTAATCTCTTTGATAATAATTCAACCGTAATCTCGATTCTCTGCAGTTCTACTGTACTTACTTGTTAATTCAATTTTGTTTAGGATCGTTGAAACCAAAATTTATGTGAATTCTGTTCATGAGTTTGATGCGAAATTTCGGTTTCTTGCAATCCTCTAGATTTAATAACCGAATTTAACCGCTTAAAGAAACACTGGCCGATTTATCGATGGAGGGTAAACGAACGTTGGTTAGCTACGAATAATACGCTCATAATTTCCCATAGAGTAAAATCCTCATTAAAAATCAGAGACGGTTGATAGACAGATGATCATCGTCCACGGATAATCCACCCCGAATTTAAGGTAGGATAAGACACAAATTTAAAGTCAGTGGCAGTTTATCGGTGGCTGACCGTGGGTCACCACCAATAGACCAGCCTATACTCCATTACATAGGCGATACCTCTATGCACAAGAAACCTGCGTCTAATTCAAGTACTTAGAAATGGTCAAGTCCTCTCGTTGTACATTACGCGTTAAAAAGTCGCGGCAGATGTTTTAGCAAAGATATCTCTGTGGGGAGTCTTGGTTAACGTCTCTTTAGACGCTCCAGTAATTCTTATTGACACTTCCAAGAGCCTCGTCGATATGTAGTGCCGCCGATAGGAAAAATCTTGGCCGGCTTATAAGTGGCTTCTAAATGGCCTCAGACGGCAACTAATAAACCGACATTAATTTTATATTGTGGCATTGTTTATCATGGGAACTCTTCCTTCTATTCTCATGATTGAAGATCGATTTTTTTTTATTCAAAATTAACTTTGCTTTGTTTTAATCCGCGGCATAGTTCAGAATTGTTGTTTTCAATTATGATTATTGATTCGCGTCACTAATATATCACTCACGCCTTGTAAACTCTAATTTTTCCTATTTTCCTTTTCCTATTTTTCCTTGTTCTCTAGAAAATTTATGTTCACGAAATCAATTGATGCATTCTTAAACTAGATAACGTCCGATATGGAGTTCTGAAACTCACGTTCATTGGAGAAAACACAAAATTTTAATTCGCTCCTAAAAAGCACACTACAAGATTTCAGAGAACGAAATCTATTTTGTGTATTGACAAAATATTTTCAGATTATTCTCATCTGATTTTAGGATATCCAAACCAGAAAGTGCATCACTATTGCTTGTACACTCACAGAACACGTGAATTACGCATAGTTCTAGAGATGTGATCAAGATTAACGTGTGTCTCCATGCCTCGAGTTATTTAACCAACCTCAAACATACCGGATACTAGTGTTTTATGTACAAATATCATTCATAGGAAATGTGCCCAAGTTTTCCTTCAATATTTCTAGTGTATTTTGAACCAGGTGGTTCAAACCAAATTCTTTTACCTACTATTTATATTTGCATCATTTTTATATCTCACTCCTAACCTTCCTTGTCCTAATAAAATCCGCTTCTCTTCAATGCATATGTATTCATTTAGGTCAGCCAGGCTCTTCATTAATCCAGGCGATATCCACTTACTTTCGTTTAATGAGTGCTGTATACCGGCTTTTATTAAGTTATGTTTTATGCAATACCTTTACCCCGTGTTCTAGACCTCGAAATATGCCCTCGCGAAATACTGATCTATTTTGATGGGCTACAAAACTGCTGTAAACATGCGAAAATTTCTTGAATTCTGTAACCACTGATCAAATGCATG
>JALHKN010013436.1:0-10034 GCA_039513755.1 Hyalella sp. 3TK10
AACGCAGTATTCGACATTGAAATACATCCTGTAAGTTTACAAATTTATTTCATAATTTCATTCTCATCATACAACTAAACAAAGCTAGCACACACACGCACACACATGTACACACACACACACGCACACACACACATAAACACACACGACCACATACACACACGCGCACACACGCACATACACACACGCATACACACCACGCACATGCACGCACGCACGCACACAAATGAATACACACAATCCTGCAGGCACTAGCTAAATCCGCACAAATGGCGATACGGCCATGGCGCTATGAATAAGGGAATTTATTGTAATTCTCATTCAAATTCTTAGGCATTTCTCCATACTTCTTATAAATAGCCTAAATCACGCTCTACTTTAATACTCAAGGTGAAAATATTACTTCCCTTCTTATTCTCTCATGATGGCTTGTACAAACACGTACGCACGTATTTCGCTTGCTAGATCATGAGGGCAAGCATAGTTTCAATGCAACTTTGAGCATCCATTGTAGAAATGCTGAATTTTTTTACGAAATGTCAGAATTTCCGTCATTTCCGACACCTACAAACGCTTCCAAAGCAGAGGGAGGAACGTGAAATCTAGTATAATTGAACACTTCACAATAGTTTATGTTTATGTACATTGAGAGTGGAGGTAATTTCGAGTTATATATCTAAAATTTATTAACCATAGTAAAATATGTTTGGTTTGAATGCTTTGCTTAATTAAGAGGATTATTTTCCACCACAAAGCCACGGTGACTGGTAAGAACCCCATATGACAACAAACGAAGTGGTTTCTAGGTTTATTTGCATTTCGGCTGGTAGAGCATGAGCGCAATCACATATGCAAGATGGAGCTTTGAGCTTTCATTGTGGAAATCTTGTTTGTTATGAAAAAGGTGAATTTTCGTCACATCCAATGTTTACAGTGACTTAGGAAGCAATGCTTAGCTGGGGTACGAACATGAAAGTTAATTAATTATTCATTTCATTATTCCAAGATGAGTCCTGCGAGGGACTCATACGCGAAGCTAGCGGAACTAGCTCATGAAGGTTGGTACGAGGGTAGCATAGGATTTGCATGTCTAGGGAGTGAGAGAATTGTCACTAAATTCCCTATTTCAAGTGATTTGCACATTTAGGGAAGAGGGAAGTAGCCGTTTCGCCGTCCTTTCAATATAATATTGAGATTGAAATTCCCATGGAGTGTTGAGATGGCGGGTTCTTAACGGTGTGAAATATATTGATTTTTCACTCAAATTTGTGTGTAGTCAGCCATCTGGAGAGGTTTGTCTTGAAATGTTAAGAAGTAGGTTACGAGTTGGACTCCTGCATTCCGTTTGGATCTAGTGTCATTGCCGGTTTGATCATACTTATGTTTTGGGATTCCCACATCAGTGTGTGTTTAAGCCTAACATATGCTTGAACAACTGAGTAGCCAAGGGTGCTTAGGCCTAAGTGAGGGTGTGCGAGGGTATACGTATGATCCTGTGGAGAGAGAAGAAAAATGACGTAATAGAATAGAAATTGAGTTTAGATGAAAACCATATATTATCACTACAGAGTTCTTTTCTGTGTTAAAGGGTCTTGATGTATACATTTCAATCACTGAACATTCAACTAGAAATTAGGATTAATAATAATTACAGTGATATATGACGTCTGGAGATGTCAATAAAAGCTTATGATTCGCGAGATGTGAATCACTAGCGGCTCTATATCTCTCCAAGTAGTATAGTGAGTGTCGCTGGTTACGAGTTTAATAGAGAGAGACGAGTTTCTGAGTTTTGTATGTGTGTGCGTGATATAAATAATGTGACGTAGCTATGAAAGGGTGCTATTACGTATGATTTTCTGTTTTTCAGAAATTCATGATGATGAAAAGTTTTGTTGGAGATGAGACGAACTTGTCATTTGTTCACATTAATCAAGAAATGTCAGGTGATAGTCATGAGTACGTACGAGGATATATCACAAATGGTACGAGTATTAGCAGTACTGATCAAATGGTTACAAATGCCGATGTCATACACAAGTGTTTATTAGCATCCAGAGGGATACCCGCGATCGTGGTAACCCTACTGGGATACAGATGTTGATAAATGGTATGTTGGAGTTATGGGTGGAAATATGAGAAGGCAAAATGCGACTAATCTAACTATCGCCAACTACGTTTTTCTGGGAACTAACTATCTTATGGCAATCCAGAAAAACGTAGTGCCCATGTACATAGATCGCTGTCTGGGCGTGTTTCGAGATCAGATTATTGCGCCAGTGAAAGTAAATTCTTTCACTGGAGTGAAGAATCCTATTGAAGGTGTGCAAGCAGAAGTAATGACTAAAAATTATTACTCTGTCATATCGGAGCATGCGTCGATGTCAAGTCATGTTCAAGTGATGGCTGAAAACAGGCTAGTTGGTCTAAATTCGTCTCTGAGAGTTAAAAATATGGAATTTCAGTAGAAATTTAATCTCCTCGGTACAATTCTAAGAGATCCTCGCAAGCGCGAGCTTCTTCACGCTCGTCTGCAGCTGCATTCGGCTATGAAATCGTGATGAACTCACGGAAAGTATGGTTTGATGTCATCATGCGCCATATCAGTTATAGAATCAACGTGAACTTCATATCTATCTATGAAATTTCTCTTACATAGTATAAACCTGTGGTGTATTTGATTTTGATGGAGGATATGAAAAATTTATGTGAACACTATTATATATGACGTTTGCATGAATAATGTGTATGTACGTGTGAAACCAAATTAATTTCTTTAGCATCCTTGACAAGTGTATGGATTTCGTCAGTATAGTATTCTTATGGAGTGGTAAATACCTTAGTGTAATTATCAATAGTTTACTTAAACTCGCCGTTAAGTTTCAAATATTTTGACTCATGATAGGTATTATAGGGGAAGTAAACGAGAGATATCCTGTAAATGAGTTAAATAAGTATAATGGGACGAATGTGGAACCAGTATGAATGTTATAATCGCGTATTGCAAGTGTAGCTGAAATAGGAATAAATGCTAAAATCACTAGAAATAGTGAATTTAGTTTTTTTAGTGAATTCTCTCACTCCAAGGACATGCAAATCCTATGCTACCCTCGTATCAACCTTCATGAGCTAGTTCCGCTAGCTTCGCGTATGAGACCCTCTCAGGACTCATCTTGGAATAATGAAATGAATAATTAATTAACTTTCATGTTCGTACCCCAGCTAAGCATAGCTTCCCAAGTCACTGTAAACATTGGATGGGACGAAAATTCACCCGTTTCATAAAAAACAAGATTTCCGCAATGAACGCTCAAAGCTCCATCTTGCATCTGTGATTGCGTTCATGCTCTACCAGCCGAAATGCAAATAAACCTAGAAGCCACTTCGTTCGTTGTCACATAGGGTTCTTACCAGTCACCGTGGCTTTTTGATGGAAAATAATCCTCTTAAGCATTTAAACCAAACATCTTTTACTCTGGTTAATAAAATTTCGAAATATAACTCGAAATTATCTCCACTCTTAATGTACGAGAAACATTAACTATTGTGATGTGGGCAATTATACTAAATTTCACGTTCCTCCCTCTGCTTTGGAAGCGTTTGTAGGTGTCGGAAATGACGGAAATTGGGACATTTCGTGAAAAGTCAGTATTTCTACAATTCATGCGCAAAGTTGCATCTTGCAACTATGCTTGCCCTCATGATCTAGCAAGCGAAATACGTGCTTAAGTGTTTGTAAAATTCATCATGAGAGAATAAAAAGGGGGGGAATATTTTGAGCTTGAGTATTGAAGTAGAGCGTGATTTAGGCTATTTAAAAGAAGTATGGAGAAATGCCTAAGAATTTGAATGAGCATTACAATAAATTCCCTAATTCATAGCGCCATGGCCGTATCGCCATTTGTGCGGATTTAGCTAGTGCCAGCAGGATTCTGTGTATGCATGTGTGTGCGTGCGTGCATGTGCGTGGTGTGTATGCGCATGTGTATGTGCGTGTGTGTGCTTGCGTGCGTGTGTATACGCGTGTGTATGTGCGAGTGTGTGTGTGCGTTTGTGCGCGTGTGTGTATGTGGTGTGTTTACATGTGTGGGCGTGTGTGTACGTGTATATGTATGCTTGTGTGTGTGTGTGTATGCGTGTGTGTGCGTGTTGTTGCGTGTTGTTGTGTCTTGTTGCGTGATGTTGTGTGTTGTTGCATGTTGTTGCGTGTTGTTGCGTGTTGTTGCGTGTTGTTGGGTGTTGTCGGGTGTTTTTGACGGTGTTACTGCGTGTTTTTGCTTGCTGTTGCGTGTTGTTGCGTTTTGGGGGTGTTGTTGTGTGTTGTTGCGTGTTGTTAGGTGTTGTTGCGCGTTGTTGCTTGTTGTTGCATGTTTTTGCGATTTTTTCGTGTTGTTGCGTGTTGGGTGTATAATTAGCGGTGACAATAAGTATCGAGCTTATAGTGAGATGCATGAGTTTTTGAGCAACTGCCTGGTACGTAATGTATAATACATGATTTTTAAAGTGAAAATCGGAATGTTGTGAATAAGGGCGTACTCCATTTGACAAATGTGTATAATTCTATATCTTAGCATTCAAATGTAGAAGTAGGGATCCTAGCTAGCATTCATACTATCATGAAAAATTAGTTAAATTGTAGTCCTGTAGGGTTTTTGACTATCCAACTTGTATGCTCGACATGTACCCACGAAATATATAACTAAGGCTATATGAAGAAATAAATTTGAATTTGCAAGGAAATTATCACGTATGCGTTAGCATGGACTTGTGTGAGTGATCTTTAAAGGGCTGGACCCATCTCCTATGGAATTTGTTGAAATTCGTAGATGGATTACGAAATAGTTTACGAATGATAATGGGTATAACTATCCATGAATTAAATCATAGTTCGTTATTCTCCCATGAATTCCATCAAAATTATTAAATGCCCAGATTTAGTCAAAGTAAGGATGAAATTGTACAAATTATGTAGGAGAGCGTACGTGATAGGAACATTCTTCAGCAGAGTGCAAGCGAGTGAATACCATTTGGAATATTTGTCATCTAAAACCTCTGTTAGCTATGTTATGCAAAATATGTAGATCTTCTCTAATATGTGGAATAATACAAACGGATGAAACTATATATACAGATCATACTCCTGGTAGTATAGAATGCTATGTTATGGGATGTGCGATGATAGAGCATCGACACAAAACCTTTCCAGATGCGTATATGTGAATACTGATCTTTTATAAAAAACTATATAATAAGGGAATGACTAAAACTCACGAAACCTTAACATAATGTTGTTATCAACAGCTGTTAGGGTTCTGGTTTCATACATGCTAATATGGAAAACTGTGTTTTTTACTAGCCGAGTTTCATGCTCGACATGTCGTCTCATTATACGTAACTAAAAAAACGCTATTGAAATCGCTTTATGGGCGTGTGAAAGATACATTGGGGAAGTAGTTCTCCTCATACGAAGAAAGCTAATCCCTGTTTTCCCCCTAATTACGGGGATGATGTGAGCCCTATGGGTGATATGGCCAGTCCCGGGGGGTCGGTTGATGAGCGGATTATGATAGATAAACGCTATTTCGGAGGCTGATGGTCGATGCGATAAGACACCCTCTTGACTGGAGTGAAGTATTCAAGTGATTTTGAGTACAGATGAACTGCTTTGGTAAGATCATATCGTACGTAAGATGTGTATGAACTTGCTAGCGTTAAGTGCCTATTCTTCTATTAGATGTTAAATGCCTGGAAGGTAAAGTGCATAGAGTCTAGTCTTCTTGAACTGTAGGGCATAGATTCAAGATTGTGTGATGGTTCACTTCTCCTACTCCTTTTCCCTTTATGAAAAATGAATGGAAAAAATAAGCTGGAATGAAATGGGACAATATGAAGAGGATAAATTTGGTAATGAGTTATATGCTAGCCTAGGATTTATTGCTAGCTTTGTTTAGTTGTATGATGAGAATGAAATTATAAAATAAATTTGTAAGCTTACATTATGTATATCAATGTCGAATACTGCGTTAAAGAAAAATTAATCATAAAGTGGATATCATGTCCCTGTGCGCAATGCTAAATAAGTATAGTAGGAATAACATCAAAAAATATGAACATGAAAATACAAATTTCCTGATCAATAGAAGAAAATATACAGGGTTAAATTATTAAGCCATAAGTAAACTCCAAAAAAATAAATGGCGGATGCAGAAAATTGCGGATAAGTTATCGCCGATTTATAGGTGGCCAAAGTTTGTGGAATTATTAGCAGTCAACAGGCTGCCATTGATTAAAAAGCGCTCGAATGTGGGGGTAAATCAAAAAGTGAGGGTAAGNGAGGGCAGGTGAGGGTGAGTGAGGGGGAGAGGGGGGCGGGGGTGAGGGGAGCGCGTTAGACCTACCGTTAGGCCCACTTTTGCGAGAATAGGATGCTAAGCCACTACTCGTGTTGGGCGTTGTCTTTGTTGCAGGTGTGAGTGTGGTATTTGAAGATTTTGGGAGGAGTGTTATCAATGAGGGAGTGGTCGCTTAAGAGGATAATGTCTGGGTCAATGTTGTTGTATATGTTTGATAACGCAAATTTTTGTTGGTCCAGGTTTGGACGTTGTGTTGAAGGATTTTTAGAAAAGTTTGAGGAGTCATGTTGGCGGAGGGTGTATTGTGGTGGATGTTTTAGTTTTTTTGGAAGTGATTTTTGTGATGGTGGTGTAACGGCTCATGTCATTAAAGGTGTCGTGGGGGATTGTGTTGATGCGGAGTTTGTCAAAGCCTAGTGTGTCTCGTTTCAGTAGGGGTCAAATATCTGGGCAAAGTCGAAGTCCCGCACCGAGAGCTTAAGTCCGTGGGTTTTCTTTTTTAGTTGATCGATGAACCATACGTAACGGGGGGCTGAGGAGACGCTTCTGAAGAAATTAATTTGAATGGGCTTGTCGATTCCGGAGAAAGGGATGGACGTGTCATGGTAGATTTTGTCACTTATTTTACGTTTTCTTAGGTCCTTGTTGTTTGAGGCGTTGGGTCTTCCTTAGGGTTCTGAGGTTAAAATACGGTTCTGAGGTTAAATTCAGTGTTGTCTACGTCCGACTTGTCATCGTCGTGATTATAAAAAAAGTAGAAAATATTGCCTTAATCTCGGTCTGGAAAAATGGTGTCGATGTTGTAGTTTGCTCTTAAGGATTTGGAAAGTATTGAGCCTAACCCCTTCTGTCTGGTGAGGCTGGAGATATCAGCTTATGATATCAGATATCATAAGCTGATCAGATATCAGAAGAGTATGATTGCAGTTATTTTAATTTGGGTTGTGTTTGTGAGAGTGAGGTTGTGTTGAGGTATGTTTGTTAGCTTAATTTCTTGTTTAGCAATTTCTACATACGTGTGTTGAGTATTTTGAGTAACCCGTTCCTGAGTTGTTTTCTGTTTATCGAGTATGGTTTGTTTTCTGTAGGCGCAGTTGGCGGCCAGTATTCTGTGGTCGAGACCACAGTTCAGGCATTTTTTGTGGATGTTGTTGCATTGAGTGTACTCGTGGTCACGGGCTGCGCACTCGGAGCAGGATGGTGTAGTAATGGTGCATAGGTGAGTGGGCTGGTCTTCAAATTTGTAGAGAAAAGCTGATTTGATTTATAGCATATCAGGTTGTGTGTATATTTCTCTCGTTCGCATTGGGTGGGTGTAATTCTGGCGTTGAACATAGCGAAGCCTCCATGGAGGATGCGTTGAGCGATTGTAGTGTCTGTTGTGATTATTTTGATGACATGAGTATAGTCTTTGATTTTGATGATTTAGTGTAAGTGTATACAGCTTTGTATTCGCGCAATCTCGTCTCTAATGTCAGTCGGCGTCCGGCTGCCTATGTCTTTGTCAAGCTATCTTCCAAAAAATGCCCGTTGGTACTTGAGTCATAAGGGATGATTTGTGTCAGATTGATTTTTTTGACTAAGTTGGATGCTTTTTTTGAGGTCAGTCGGTCTATTGCAGAGGTATCTCGGTTACTGCGTAAAAGCCAGTAGCGGTGTTGGTGAGTCGTATCAGTGGTGCATTGAGGACTCGGAAAGTGATTGAAAAATTTGAGAGCGGTCAATATGGAGTGTAGAGTCGATTTTTTTAAGCTGGATACGGTACGTTTGCGGTCTCGAGCGATTTGGTGTTAGTGATGGTAGTTGGTGAGCATGAGTATTGTGGTGAGATGAAGATCGAAGAATGTTGGTGAAAGAAGGTAGTCGGAGCCGTGGGGGTAGGAAGTCAGAGCCCCGTGCTCTGGGACGAGCCCATCGAGCCCGGGACGAGGGCCTCTCCTCGTTCAGGAGGAAAGGGCATGGGAGGGAGGGCACAAAATTCTAGGCCAGTAGATTTACAATGGAACACATACACAAAGAAAGGAAGATATAGAAGCACAAAAAGTAAAGTCACAACATCCTAGTGGATCATTCTTACGTAATGGAGAAGCCAGGTATATCCGTTACTTGGGCACAAACACTGCAAAGCACTTGAAAACGTAGTCACGGGTGGACGTTCGTCCACAAGTCAGGGGCCATTAATTATCTAAATTGATTACAACATCGTGAACTCACTAGTCAATTACCGTCAATGTCTGTGCCTACTCCCGCCACTCAAAAGCTGCCGCGAAACCCGAATCTGTTATCATCGTTGCATTTACGATCAGCTTGGTATTTTTCTACCCCAGCCCCTAATGCTGACGCAACGAATTGTTCTCACATCAGGAAAATTCTCATCATTTAACTTCACGAATCATGATCATAATCAACTAAACTAGAATGAATATGTTGCATTTACCGTTCTATGATACGTAAAAGTGAGACCTCGATGTACAATTTTGCAGGTAAAATACTTACCTCAGTTCATCAAGGAATATTTTATTTCACTTTGAGTGAATAAATATACAAATAAATATCTATTAAATCTCTAACAAATTTTTTTCACACAACTGATTTGTGACTGTAACTATCCAAAAGGCTTGTGATTCGTGAAGCAAGCATTCTTCAGGAATATGTATAGTGCATTCGCAACATTATTGTTGATCTTTCCAATATAATTCGGTCGAAATTATAATAATTTTTACCATTCTTAGGATTCATAATTTCAATATGACTTCTTGTTCTCCTAAATTGAATGTTTTCTAAACATGAACAAATCATTTAGAATGCTACAAGCCATTAATGACAAAGCCAATGAAGTCACACACTTGACACATTCAAGCAGCCATAGATCATAGCCAATTATATATTTGCATGCTGCTTTGAGTATTAACAATACCATTATTCTAATGGTATTGTTATCATGGGAATTCTTGCTTGCCCAAGAATTTTAATTATATTTGGCGATTTTTTATTCCGATAAAAATTTGTGTGATAACGACTGATTGCATGAGCATCTTGATAATACTTAGTGATGGTCAGGTTTGTTAAAATATGCAACAGAGATTCGAAATCCAATAATTCTACTTGAAGCATTGGAATTATTCAAAGGCTTCCTTACCTAAATTTCCTCTTGTAAAACAAGCTAGGAAATGCCGCAATCTGAATTGAATGCGTACTGTTCTCTACGTAGCTTCGTGAGGTTCTGATCGAACGCTTCTATTATTAAAATTGGGGTTGAGTAAAGGTAACTGGTTAGCTATGTTTTTACATGCGTAGCGTGTGCCGGAGTATGATTCTTCTATATTATTAATACTAAAAAAGTTTGCCGGGGTATGATTATTCTATATTATTAATACTAAAAAAGTGTGCCGGAGTATGATGATCCTATATTATTTTTACTAAAAAAGTGTGCCGGAGTATGATGCTTCTTTATAATTTATATTACAAAAGTTTCTGTGAGCTCTTGATGCGTACTGTAATTGATAATTCTACCTAAGAAACCTAAATCGCTTGCGTGATAGCCTTACTTGTGTCAAAATGCGAGTGAGGCAAGATGAGACTCTTAAATCCGCCATCCACCCGAATTAATAAGTCAAAATGCGAATGAGGCAAGATGAGACTCTTAAAGCCGCCATCCACCCGAATTAATAAGTCAAAATG
>JALHKN010013494.1:0-13839 GCA_039513755.1 Hyalella sp. 3TK10
AGACAGATAATAAGAAAATTAAGACAGAATTAATCCAAAGAATTGAAAGAAAAACAGAGAGGCACTCTGAGTCACTGTCATGAGTTATAGTGAACTTTGACCTGGACTTAGTCCCGTGTGCACGTTTGTTTACGCTCATCAGCTGATGGAAAACGTTATTTCGGTCCGTTTTTAGATGACCTCATTTCAGTTATAATTTAATACATTATATCAGCTCGATTTGTCTGAAACTTACTGCTTGCACACATCCTGTGCTTTTTACACATTACTTACACAGTTACACAAGTTATACGAGTTCATTGATTATGAAACGTTAGTGAATAATTGCGATCTTCTTTCTCACAACATTATATTTAGTACGGTTCATTATATGTTTTATGCCTATTATGAGATGTAAATGATACATTTCAGAAGCGGGAACTGATTGACACACTGAGAACGAGCTATTTTACAGGGCCAACACTGCACTAACCAACTATTGATGTTAAAGGACAATGGCCCAATTAAATCGGCAACCGTTTTAGTGCACTAATCTAAATCTTGCACTGCAACGTTAGTTAGTATTCCGTTTGAAATAAAGAACCCCTGATGGCTAAGTTCGTAAGGCTAAATTCAGAATTTAAATCAGTTTTATATGCACCAATACTTTATTCAAACAATCAAACAAAATTACCTTTACTCGATTTAACTATTTGGGTGCCACCGCTTTATTGCGGCACCTCCGGGCCTCGGTTTCCTTTATTAGAATGTGTGAGTTGTTGATTTTTTACTACTAGTCACAGTAGAATATTACACAAATCACATGATAGTTCAAAATCATCATTTATTTCAAACGTAGCTAGAGGCATTTAAACGAGAATTTTCATCCTCCTGATATTTCTAAAATGAAACACTATTAAGAGTATACCTTAGAAATTAAAATAGAAAACGAGTGCCACCGTTACTCCATAGATGGCAGCAGATGTGCCACTACTGGCACCAGTGAGCGAAGCATTCGCGGTGATATCTGTAAACTTCTAAAAATTGGTCTGCATGCATTAAATTAGTGGTGATTCAGCCATTTAAGCTGGCCTACTAACAAGGTAAGAGTCAATTTATACGGTTATGCAAACTTTGTTACCGTTAATAACGAATTTTCAAGACCACATGCCACCTTCCGCGATAAAGGAGCTTACGTGTATAGACATGTCGTCGTGAAGCCTGAGCGGGGGCGTGGCTGCATCATCTTATCTTTCATATATCTCATCAATGCGAACACTATTTAGACTATGGGTACTCAAGAGATTGAGATAACAGTGCTCACGTCATTGCCTCAGTACAAAATGTGTCCTCATGTATCCGTGATATCGTACAAATTCGGGATAGTGAAATGGAGTTCAGCAGACGACGTCCGGACGCGATACCAGAAGTAAATTTATTCAGAGCAGCAGAATATCTATTTACTACAGCATATGCAACATCAAAACGACAAGCTGCTCTGCATTGCCTAATTATGACTCTCTGAGAGATATATAGTATTATTATTTAGTCATTCCAATTTACCTATGAATTTTTGCTAACTTATTGTGTAAAGTGATTGGACAGGAAATTGTACTGAATATTGGTCAAATTATTCGCCTCATCAGGAATTAACCACTTGGTCATTCAGGTGTTCATCGGATGAGTATTTTTACATTCAAGCGAAAAAATACTCAAATGGAACATTTATGCATGAATTAATGTTCATTCAAGCTGATTCATATTTAATACTAGCAGGTTAACCCGGCGTTGTGTGTGATAGATAGCAGGTTAACCCGGCGTGGCATGTTAACCAGGCGTGGAAATATAACCCGGCGTAGCAGGTTAACCCGGCGTTGCTCGGGAACGAAACTTTTTCTGAGCGACGTACGAGGCAAATGCATGGCAGCATGGATGCCAATCTAATGCACGACCTCCGAATAAATTGCGACGATATCTGCTCCTCAGAGTAGCAGATAAAATACGGTGGTATCCATGATACCAGGCTTCAAACTGTCAAACACACTTTCTAAAACATACATTAGACTATAGTTTACTAAAATTCAAATTCCTTACTTCAAATAGTGATGTATAATAATCGATCAGTGGCCACATAAGTACGGATCACGCTCAACCGCCCGCCCCTTCTCCCCGTTCTGACAGAAGGAGAGGGACGGATAAATTGTGCGCTACATTCTGTCATCGTACGGCGGAGTGTTACTTGCGTCAAATTTTTCATAAGCAATCAAGTTATCATCATACGCTTTAGTTATTAAATGTATATGTGAAATCCTAGTATAATTCCTGATCATCAAACGGGTCCATCACATGTTCAGTGAGCTTGGTTAGACGCAATATGTTTTCCTACACTTAAACTACTGTACGTGCGTTTCTTAGGGTTTGTTTTCATCAACCATCATGTAGGTATAATAATATAATGTATATTTCAGGTGAGCAACATGATAATGGAACATATAGTGCATGCATAACGATAATTCAACGAAACATATTGTCAGTATAACGATGTGTTAGCATAGTGTTATACGTCAAGATATGATCAGGATTTAGACGATTTCTGTGGTTGCTATGTAAATGCTTCAGATTTCTTACACGCAGCTTTATGGCTCTGGTTCCTTTTCTGGTTATCCTTAAAAACTGAGCAATTCTGACGGCGTCTGCATTGCAAGGCGTCCGCTTTCTTGTCCCGGTTTTTATTACTTAATGCAAACATTTCGCAGGCCAGTGCGGACGTCGGTATTGCATGCGGGCCCTGCGGTACTAGAGCATTTAAGGTCACTGTTGCACAGTAGATTTCCTGGTCGGCATTGATAAGTTTCATCGCTGAAACGTGCATAGGGATTAAAAATGATGATCAACTCGGCCTCATCAAGATATTATCATACGTAAATACATACAATATTTTATTATCATTCAGAGAAAGTTTTCCTCTTAATACCACTTATTTCCTGAATTTATATTATATTTATATATTTATTTATGCATTTACTTATAGGCTAATATTCATGTTAGCAAATTTATAAAAGTATGTGAATGATTTGATACTGAATATTTAATATCATAAAGGTGCGTAGGCCAGTCGCAACGTGAACACTCGATGTTTACTAAGAACTCGTGCTCACTTTCTGGCACTGTGCCAAGTATAGAACCCCAAACTCAAAACTTACAACGGTGAACGTAAGTTATATAATGATCATAAATACCGGTTCTACGTCGAAAGGCACGAGATGCAGTTTAAAACCTAAACGGTGCTTGACTGATAGATTTACGACATGACAATAAGTTCTGGGTATCTGACGTCGTTGACATTTTCATGCTCGGGCTTGAGAGTTTTTGCCCTATGTTCACGGGGTATCAATGCTACGCGATTTGTTTGACCGAGTTTCTGCCATGGCCGGTTTATCATTCCATGTCGCTGCAATGTTAACTTTTTTTCTCGATGCAACATGTGGAACATGATTTCCGTGTACTAAGTTTGATGTTATTCATGCTTCTATTTAATTATCATAATTCAAATTTAAATTTTCCCTCTACAACAACGACACGTCACAATGAATAAAAAAATTATAAATTTCGTCATATATGTCCCACATTTGAAAAACGATGTCGCTTTTTTGCGCTCTGGTACGCGATTCCGAGAATTGCACCAAGTCTCGCGGCGCAGCAGGCACACTGGTGGTTAGAGGTCGTTGGTATTTACGCACGTGCGATCCACCCGCGTTTCGCGTGTTCATCAGCTTTACGACCTTCATGTGCCCTGTCTCTACTCCTGTAGCTGAGAATTGATAATAATTGGTCAATCTAGTTAACTCATGATTAGGTCAATAGTTTCTGGAGGGAAATGAGGTACTTGGAGAAGGTATCAAGACTACAGCTCGCGTATTCAAGCTGTGGTCCTTCATAGGAATAATAATTGAGCTCATTTTATGGAGACGTCGAAGTTCGTTGACTCAAGTGAAGTATTCGAGTGAAATACCTGCATGTTCTTAAGAAATACCTCTGGTATAGCCATGTAGCAAGATACTTTAAAATGATTTCAAAATTTTAAATCCGTGAAGCAATCACCAGTGAGGGTTTAAAACTAAATCAGGCAATATCGCGTCTTGGAAACCCAAACAGAAGATGATCACCTTATGATCCATGTAATCATTTGAGAGAATGCTGCCCCTGCTCACTGGCGGGCACGGCAAATGAATGCAGTTGGTGCTACAATCAGAGTAAAATATTAGGGAGGCTTTCATGCGATGGGTTGTACTTGCAAAACATATATATGCACGACGTATTTCTGTTCTCTTTTTATTTACCCACCCTAGGCTTCGGTAGAGTTCATTGATCGCTGTCGTTCAGGGAGAATGTGCCCAGGCTGACATTAGGCCGGTTGACCTTTCTTAAGCCATTAGACACCAGCAATCAGGTGCTCAAAAATAATTGCGACACTGGAAATCCATTAGCCAATCACCATGCCTGTTTTAAACTAAGCCTTGTCATCACAAACTTGAAACTTGAAACCTGAATTTTCGATCATCTAAGAGCTTAATTTGAACTTTATAATTTTTAAGCAAGCAGTTTGGAAACACAAGTGCCGCCTAATTCAGTATTGGATAATTCTTTGTCAAATATCGAATAATTTATCTTCTGAGTAGAATACTGATGGTTGAGCTCCCTGACCTTGCAAGGGGTTCGTGTCTTAACTTTTTCCTTCTGTAATACATAAAGTTCACCGACCCGCCCTGCTGCTCGTTTTTCCAGCGTTTTTGCATGCGTTCGTCTCCATTGCAACACTTTTTGAAGTATGAATTCTATTGTGCAGCAGAATTAGCAGACGATTTTTCTGAGGGATACGTAGATATATGTGAGGGAAATTTTTAAAGAACGGCTTCCATCTTTTTTTAAATGTCCTAAATTACAACAAATTAAATGACAATTAATAGCACTTTTATCAAAGTAAGCATGCTCACTTCTTTAATGGTTAGGGATTCTATATTTTTAACATTACACACTCTGACGGCGATGGCAATAGCTTTAATAAATAAACCGAAAATTGTATTTACACAGTACATAATTCAGAATTTAGAATTCCTCTTAAAATTAATAAAGTTTTCTACATTTGTATTGAAGCTGTTGCCATAGACGCATTATTTTATGTGAGTTCGAAGACGGTAACTCCAGCAGACATTGAATTGTTCAGAGAAGCAGCACAGGAAGTATTTTTTGTCGATACTCCTGCCGCGTACTTTTGGAGGTGTTGATATCTTAACAAGATCAGCTGCAGTGTCGATAACTTCTGACAAAGGCATTTTTTGTTCGTTATGAGTCGCGTAAATTTTACACAAAAAGTCGAGGTTTCTGATAGGTGGATAAGCCTTCGTTTTAATTTTGTGCTACCGTTCCCGGTATGTTGTATACCATGCACAATTGTCTGTGTTAAGAAGTCCCATTTAACAGCCATACTGTTGTCGACCTGTAACCTTAGAAATTTTAATTTCCGCAATCTGAGTTCATTACATTGATTATAAAATTCACCAATCGGACACCAGAGAGAACTGAACAACTTCATTCGTAAATTAATCACGTAGTTATTATTCGAACGACGTTTTTATGTCTGATACATACTCGAATCAGTTGATTTTTGATTTCTGCTTTGGCAATTCAGATGCCATCATGATTTTTTATCTGATGCTATAGGTAGAGATACCATAGTGCGCAGACAAGCGGGGGTGTGGCCCTTATGTGGTCCACCTTATATGCCCATTTGAAACTCGTGTGTCCAAGTGCAACAGCGCTCTAGTTTGTATGGAATCCCTAGTAGCGAGCGCTTGTTTATTCACACAAATGGGTTTACATTCTCGTATGCGACGATATTAACTGTTTACTGAATTACATTATTCATTAGTTTTACTCTTTTCTTAATAATTTTTTTCAAGTTTAGAACTCCCGAGTACAACATTTTTAAGAACCCCATCGATGTGAACAATATGAGAACATTTTGTGCGGTAGGATTGTTAAGAACACTTAAAAACTGAACGACCCCCAGAGTGGAAAATTGTGTACTATTATCAATAGAAAGTAAACTTACAAAAAAACATAGAAGTTTATGGCTTGAGTTTCTCGGAAACCACAAGCAATGCGATGCCTTACTAAACGCAGTACCGGCTTTCTCAAATCTGATAAGGAACACTCAGCAAGTTTGACTTTTATTGCCTTTCCCAGCTGGATGTGTTCGATTGCTCCTTTCGGTTGCTATGTTATTATTTCATCATTATTATTCTCTATTGTGGTATGAGTAATTGTAATTTAAATTAAATTACAGTGTCCGAATATATGGCGAATACCAATAATTCTGGTTAGTGTTGTAATCTTCTTTTGAATGCTTGAAGACAAATTTTTTTAAGACACTCAACGAAGAACCTCTGTTTCCAGTGTCGTGGTTTGCTAACTGGTATTTAGTCCCGCAGTGCTAGAGACAGCGTCGCTTGATGCATACCTTGATTCCCTGCATGGTGACGTGATAGAAATGATTTTTTGTATTGTCCAAACGACCGAGGATTTTTATCCTTTCACCACCGATACTCTTATTGCGTGCGTATAGAATCTTCTTGCCTCGTTATTGTCCACGTGGCACTGTGATGGCTGTGTTGCCATGTGGCACTGTGCTGCCAGTGTTGCCATGTGTCAGTAACGTCAGGTCAGGGTCATGGGGGCCACAGAGACCCAGGGGAATATCCCTATAGCCCGGGCACCAGCGCGTGGCCTTACCTGGCTCGCACTTCTGTGCTGATTTACTGGCACATGGCGTTCACGCTGAGCACTATTTTTCCCTCCACCACATTCTTTAGTTTGTGAATCTTCCTGAAGCTACTCATAAAATCAAATGAAAACATCAGGGGAGAAACAGAAATCTTGAAACGATTACCGCAAATCGTACAGTCGAAAACCCGTGTTTCCCGTTGTAATAGAACTTACGTCGGTAGAAAATGATGTGGATGTGGACATGCGCAGCAAGCCCTGCAAATGTTTCTGAATATTCGCACACCTGAGGTCTGATTCGCGACGTTATCTTTATCGTGCTTCCTTTTATTTAAGCGGGTGCTTTTATTATGTACTTTGTATTCTGAGCTTAGTACATGTTTGGCCTCGCCTGATTTATTTATGTATATTTATGCACGTACCTACGTTGTTCTGTGTTCAAGAAGAATTGGATCCGGAACAAAATCTGGCTTGCAAATTCAAATCAGATTTTGTCTCATCATGCAGGAGACATGTGTCAAACTGAGCAGTTGATGTCTGTTAATTACATAGGCACTCTTTTATTGTTGGTACGCATTGCGTTTTCAAGCTACGCAGCAGCGCATGAAGAAACACATGGGTTTGATGATCTGCACCTGTTTTATACATACTAAGCTGCAAATATACGCGTTTTGAGGTCACACCCTCCCATGGTGTATACGTACTAAGCTGCAAATATATGCGTTTTGAGTATACACCCTTCCATGGTGTATACGTACCAAGCGGCAAATATACGCGTCTTCAATTAATAGACACGACGTGCGTACTGCACAATGAATACGTTTTTCGTTGTTGGTTTGAAGATTCGATCTCTTGAGACGGGCGTCGGCTGTGCCATGACGTTGAGGACGTCCAAGTTCTTCGTTCATTGCTCATAAGCCCCTTACAGTTGTACGTGCATGAAGCCCTCACGCCCCATGCAGTTAGTTTTTGTACGTGGGTGACCTGAACAAGAAGATAGCAGAGAGTGGACAGGTTTGCACTGATAACGTATTGAATATTTTATAGAGGAGGTTGCGAGGAAAGTTATGCATGATCTTATTATGGATGTTACAAATATAGAGCGGACAGCGCTCTAGTCCCGACCTGTTGCTTTGATTGCGTATCGACACAACTCATATTGGCGAATTAGAGAATTCACAAGTAACCAGATTTGTAGTAACCATGTGGTAACTATGTGTATAAATAGAAATCAGATGACAATATGGCTTTAACATGTGTTTTTTAGCTGATTGTCATGTAAGAAAACCGCAGACATTGTTTTGTTACATTTTAACAACGAGATATTGACATCACAAAACTACATCTAGTTATCAGGTGACATTTTAATATTGAAATTACACAGTATTTCAATGTAAAAGTAATGTTTGAAAGTTATGATTTGGAGGGCATTTTAAAACTACCTGCAAGCCATGTGCTATTGACATCGCAAAGTCACATCTAGTTATCAGATAACATTTCTATGTTCAAGTAACATTTAATGACAATGTTGCTACAATGTGGTTATGTTAGAAATAAGTTTCATTTGGTTTCACCCGCATTCAATGAGCTATTTACATCGCAAAATCACATCTAGTTACCAGATAACATTTCTTTATTCAAGCAACATTTAATGACAATCTTGCTACAATGTGGTGGAGTTAGAAATATGTTACTTTTAGCTTCACCCGGATACAATGTGCTATTGACATCGCAAACTCACCTAGTTATCAGATAACATTTCTATGTTCAAGCAACATTTAATGACAATGTTGCTACAATGTGGTAATGTTAGAAATAAGTTTCATTAGGTTTCATCTGCATTCAATGTGCTATTTACATCGCAAATTAACATCTAGTTATCAGATAACATTTTTATGTTCAAGCAACATTCAATGACAATGTTGCTACAATGTTGTTGTATAAGAATTAAGTTAGATTGGGTTTCACCTGCTTGCAATGTGCTAGTGACATCGTAAACTAACATCTAGTTTTCAGACAACATTTTTATGTCACAGCAATATTTGATGACAATGTTGCTTCAATGTGGCAATGCACACCCTAATGCGGTATCCTAATTTTCGTTTAGTTTAGTTACTCTTCAGCAGGAACTTATTCTTTTCGTTAGAGCCATTTCATTAATGGTCATTATTAATTAATAGCTGTTATAAAAATACTTCCAACATCATTTACAAATAGGTTGGTAATAATTGTTCCAGTCCAGCTTAGGGTTTAGTATAGAAATCCCTTTTGTTAGACTTATTTCCAGAATCATCTTCGTATTTTTCTAACATAGTCAAAAGGATTCGTAGTGGGTGTGGCAAACTTAGTTCCATTCTCCTAAAAGGAAATGATACATATTTGATGGACGCTATCGTAGTCAAGTCTACACACACGCATTGAAAGAACCACGCTACATTGTAGCTAGCTGGTTAATAGATGGACTTCAACTGACATATTCATGTTTTGTTTAGGCGATTTATCTATACCAATTTTTAGCTAGTTGTTGTTGTTTTACTACATTGATCTGTATAGAAACACCATGTAGTTACTAGGCAGCTGCTAAGAATCTATGATTGTGATGTGCGCTCATGGAAACAACGTTATATGAACATGAATCAACTATGTAGATTCTAAATTGAAACTAGCTGGTTAATAGATGAATTTCAGATGACCATTTCATGTCGTGGTGAGGCGATATATTTTTCCAACTTTATAGCTAGTTTACACATGGTATTACAACGTTGATTTCACATGGAGGCACAATGTAGTAACTACATGTTCACTACAAATCTGGTTACTTGGGTAATGTCACTCTCTGGCTTAACTTCTCATTATCGATTATCATGAGTGTTTTATCCAATAATTTTTTGGAATTCACTCAATTTCAGTTTGTTTTATTTGGAAATAATATTATGATGAGATTTAGGTGGGCCGACTACGTTCTGTTTATGCACGTCGTTTTTAATGAATATTTTCACGTTTTAACGATTCAAGCCCATTTAATTATCATATTACTTTAGGTAATAGTCATGTAAAACACCCACATCAACCAGGCTGGAACTTACATCACACCTATTTCTCCACAGACCTCCATTATCTTCAAGGATCTCCCTCATGCCCCTGCAAGCTTGTTAGTGTTGCGAGTGTCGCAACCTGGCTCCGACATGCACCCGAGTTTTTGCTCATTCTTCCTTCTTCCTCCGCACGCTTCCCCGGCACGCAAAGGGGACTCCCGGGCCACGCATCGCTTGTCGACACGCGCTCTTCCGCGTGTAGGCGACTGCTACGTACGGAGCGCGGGCTCCCAGCGTGTGCGCGCGCGCTCGGTAGCATACATTTCCTCGCCTATAATTTCCTAGGCGTTGAAGAGATGAATTTACAAATAATTAACCTTTTGCCGGGTAAGAGAAGCGTGTGATACCTGCACAAATTATTTTATGATTCCTATTTTGTGCAGAATTCATTTTATTCTCGCATTTCTGATCAAACTTGCACGAGTGCTCTAGATTAAGATTCCCTGTTTAAATTTTCACAATTTCAAGTTCATCTGATTCCAAAATTTTCTTCATTTCTTTGGTAGGAACTTTTTTTGTGGCTCTTATATTTGGCTCGATAGCTCGGCTAACTGGATTCCTCTGCTGAATTATACAAGATTCATGCTCAAAATATCGATTGCCATCATGTCTAATTTTAAAAATAGTTGAATCTCACAAATGACGATGAACTTTGTTTCTGAAACGATAATTTGCAAGAATTTTGAATTATGTTTAATTTTTCCATCACCTAAAATTCAATTTATTCTCGATTTTTGGAAGAACATTCGGGAATTTAGTTTCGCTTCGCTTATCGAGCAGAGGATTAGAGCAATCTTCGGCAAAAATGAAACTATTATTGTCAGACGTGCTTTGGTATTTGAAATCTTAAGTATCACCTCGCCCACGCGCCAATAAAACACCAATTTGATCTGAAGGTGAAGGCCTGCCTCCGTACCGTGCTCGTGTACGGAGATGGCATACACGGGCGGGGGCCACGAGTAATCGAGTTATCATTTTGATTCGATGTATGTTTTTTTCAGCTGTACTGGTCTGCCGAATTAAATTTCCTGTAACTTGTTATGCAGATTTATGCAAAAATAACTGTTTTGATACATGGATACTTATGTTATTGCTTGCGCTAACGCACGAAAATGACGCACGGAGTCACAAATCCCTTCGTTGGAAATTCATCGTTTCGCTGTCTGAGATGATTAATAACCGTCGTGATCAATAACGGTGATTAATAACCGTCCATAACTCTACCATAACCAGGCAAGTATTGCCGAAGATCATCAAGACTGAACACAAACATAGTTCATCTGTTTCGATGTAGAATGTCTGGATAGTATATTAGCCTTGTGTGCCTGATTTACAGTGTCTACTCGGCAGTTTAAAATCATTTAAATTTAATTTTGGAATCATTAAGATCTCATTATTATTGTTCATTCCCAGTGTTGCGGGTAGCTTATTTCACCATTTACTTGCCGAGAAATTTCATAATTCTGGTAAGAATAGCATTATAATACAAATGACGCATTTTTCAGCTTGGGCGGTAATGGTTAGAACAATTTATAAGGATTTTCATGTCATTTGGAGCATGATGGCGGGACGTTCCCCGGGTCAGGGCGGCGCATGACATCATCCTGGCAGAGCTTGGCCACACCCTCTCATCCAGGCACCCACTTGAAGGTCGGTGCTTCTTCAGCAGCTCGACGCGCCCGCCGGTGAAGGCCATTGCTTGCGCCGACTTTAGCCTTGATTCCGGACCTTAAATACTTGTCATCAAAGGACCTTAAATAGCTGTAAATAGCTGTAAGGACCTTTCATGTGAATAGCATTAAAGGACCTTTAGATACTTGACCTTAAATACATCAATACATAATCATCAAAGTGACTGTTGTGGGGTTGAATGCTGTTGATGTTGCTTCTAAGATGCATTCAAATCATTTTCTGAAAGTCAATAATTATTTGTTACTCTGTCTAATTACAAAACTTTCTTTTGTTGTGAATTGTGAGTGAAATTTATTAGAACCTTCATACTGTCTATGTCTATTTGATAACTTCGTTCTATAATTCGCTGTTACGCTACGATGGCTCTCCCGAATGTATTTCACACTCATTTGGTGTTGTTGCAACATTTGGACGCTGTACCCTTAAGTTAACTCAAGCTATGCCTCATGCATTGGTAAAATATTTTAATTTACACTCTTGTAGTTGTTTTCTACCTTCGGTTGTTTTACAATGAGTTAGCTGAAACCATGCTTGTTGCATGGAATAACATACCAGATGATTTTCCACACAAGAAGTCCTCACCGCATAAACATTCGGACGCTCTTCTCTGAGTCATCTCATATTACGCTCGCTGCATAGAACAACAGAGATGATGACTTTATGCACAAGATGTCCTTGCTGTGATCACGTTCGGTGTGATGAAGTAAAGCTCATGTCTTGGGCATGTCACTTACCGTTGCTTGCCCCTGATACCCCAAAGGCTTGCCCGACGCCTCGACCTTCTTGTATTCCAGACCGTGAACGTTATGACGTCATCATTCGGCATCACTGCATGACTGACAAGTTTGGTGAGCGCGTAAAATAAGTTGGCTGTTGGTCTGGAGGAGTTTGAGTGCGACTATAGCGGACCTTGGAGGGTATTGAATAACTTTTCCTCCTTTCATTCAAGACGGGAAATTTACTTAAGATATAGAGTACAAAGATTTAACTCCCGTAACGCGCTATATTCGAGTAGAAGCATTTAACGTCATTATTGTGAGACATGAAACAAACCAACAAATGGCGATAAATTTATCTAAAGAAAAAAACTTCAAGTGAGCTTCAAGGGAAACTTTTCACCAAAATTTACTTCATTGCCTAAAAGCTGATAATTAATCATTCATTGAATTCAGTTAACAATCATGTGGATGATCCTAATGCTGCATACATGAATTGTTTATCATGAGTAACAAGCACTCATCTTCCCTCGTGCGTGAACACTCGGACAAAAAACTCATACTGACAGTTTTGCGTGTTTCTTATGCGTAATATTGTGTGGGTGACTCCGCCGAAGGTGTATACCTCCTTGCGCTGTTTTTCTGCTCACTCACTACGCTCACAAAAGCCCTTTCGTTTTTTTCTGCTGCTCACGAGAATTTCCTATTAATATCATCGGGTAGTGGAAAAATTTCATTAATCGTGTCCCTTAGCTTCAAAGTGTCCTATGGTTGTTGCGAACTCGCTGGAGACTAGGTACTTCTTGCTGTCTAATAGCTGCATCACAGTGCGCAATTACTATGTGCAATGCTCATGCACTGCACACTTGGAGGTATTCCCTCCACACACACACCAGACCCACAGGGGCCACTTCCGGTCGCCGCACACTACTCATGGCCGCCGCGTTGCCCAGCAACCGCCCCACTGATAACCCGCTGATAGCCCGCCGCTGAAAAGCCTCTGATAACTCCTCCCCCCAATAACACGCCGATAATTTCCGCTTTATTTTAATCAGTTCCAACTATCCTAATCTATGCTATTTTATTTGTTCGCAGTTCTTTCCCCGCTGATAACCCGCTGATAGCCCGCCACCGATTGCCCGCCGATAACTCTCCTATAATTCTCATCTAGTATCATTTTTTATATAATTATTTTTTAATCCTCTATTTATTTATTTATTTACTTTCACTTCTCCGTTTTCTTTTCATTCTCCGTTTTCTGTTCATTTGTGTCGCTTTCCTGTTTCGAAGGGTAAACTATTATTTTTTTCAATTTTATTCGCACAATTATTCAATATATTTATTATTATTTTATTCATGTCAGGTTTTTTTTACCCGGACTAATGTCTTTCCATCTATCCATACATTTTTATTTAATTTGTATCCCATCATATTCATTTATCTCCACCAGAGCAGTCACTGCCGCTTTACTGCCCCCACCCGGCACCGATTCCGCCCTCCCTATTCGTCACCATCATTGGAATTCTTTATTTTAAAGTTCATTTTATTGCTCCATTTTTCGTAAATTTCTCCAT
>JALHKN010014930.1:0-10865 GCA_039513755.1 Hyalella sp. 3TK10
GGTTCATGGTGGTAACGGATTTCCATTGAATACATTTTCGCATCAATTAAATCGATACCAGAAACATACATTTTTATGATTCAACTAGCGTAAAAAATCCACACATATGAATTATTGCAAGCGCCGCGTTCTAGGATTCAAAATGTCCATGACAAATTTAAACATTGAATAAAGTGCGACAGTGAATCAAAGTTATTTATTTATTAATCAAATACATTCCATTATTGAGTTCTGGAAAATTGGATAAGTTATGTCACACTCAGAAATTCCCGTCTCCAGGTTATTGAAAGAAAAACTTTGCTCTGCCATGCATGACGATCCCTTAAAAATATTTCTTAACGACCTCAATCATTTTGAGACAAAAATACATGATTAATAAGTATCATGCCAGACATTTTCATTCCGCTGTTAACAAATAATTTTTATTTTCTGAGAATAAGTGTTTGTAATCCTGAATGAACAATGTAAGACGTTAAAGCTCAATATCCATTTCCAAAATTACTAACACAAGCATTTTTTTTAATTTTAGATGAAGGAATATCTTAAAGTTAGATCGACAAGGTAAAAAGTTACTGCATCTCATAGACTCCTATTTTAATATTAGCAGAATAGTTTTGTCAACAAACTGAAAGTTACACTGCTACATCTGCCTTAATTTTGCATTTATCTACAAAAAAATACTGAGTAACCAGCACATTTGAATAAACGTTTCCAATGTCTGATTATGTTTTTATATGAACAAAGTTATGGATTCTGCTTTATTGATCAATTTGGTGCGCACTCCACTGTGAAATTGTATACATAATTTTCAAACAATGAATATTTTTCATGTATCATGGCAGAAATTTTTAGATGTGATTGAAAACTGCCCCTTTCCTAACAAATAATTATCTCCATAACATGGATAGCTAATTGTATATGTATAAAAACAATCCTACGATAAATTTTGTTTACATAAATAAATTTCTATTTCAACAAAACCATTCGAGGAAACTTGGGTGCGGAGTTAAATTTGAAATTTTTACTAAATGCTTGGAAACCAAGTATCAATGGTGCAAAATTTAAATTGATGGAACTACGTGCGAATGCGTAATAAATGTTCGGCTAGTTTGAAATAAAACCCTTCACTTCATTTCAGGTCAGATTTGAAATAATAAAATATTTATCGACGCATTTGATGAGATCATTCGATTTATGCGATTCGATCATTAATTGACTTCCAAATAAAGTATTTTATAAGAAAATATTTGAAGGTCATTATTATTCATGGCCATGCATACCTGAGCTAATTACGTCAAGTCTAAAAATTCAGCATAAGTTTGCGATGAAAGCAATCATTTCTGAGAGAGTCTAGCGAACTTCTCCTTGTGAATTTCCATTAATTTGACTCCATCAGCGAGAGCAGAACTTTTTAAGGGCATTTTTCAGGGAACTTCAGCAGTTAGAATACTTCCAATTCTGACTTAATCCCACCCAAGGGCCTTCGCCTCAGATAACTTCCATAAGAACCGTCAAATTTCGGACCAGAGAGGAAGCTTAAAACAAACAATGTCGTAGACCCCGAGGAAATGTATTCGAATGAATAAAAGCTCTTACGTAATTGGTTCTACATAAATATCCTTGCACTTTAGAGTCTTATGTTGGCTCCTCGTGAGTGTGCAATCTTTGCACTTTTTACTCCGCATATATGTTCGTATATTATTCTATTATTAAAGATAATCTTATTATTCTTACTGTTGATTACGTAAGAAATGACAACAGCTACAGATACATTTCACCTAATTCTTTCTTGGGCTGATATTTTATGCATGTTGGTGTGGCGAATTTTGCGCAGTATTTGGTCGATATTTAATTTCAGATTAAATATAACTAGCATCGAAACATCTCCGAGACCTTAAATTTGGCAGGAATGGCATGCCATGAGCAATGTGAGCGATTAAAACTTTTTGTAAATTAGGAAAACATTTTTGGAGGTGATTAAATCACTAATTTATATTGAATATGAATGAATGCCTGGAGAATATCATATCAAAACACGAAATAGAGAAAATCCCACTGGGAGCTGCCAGCGAGTAAAATATATCATCGTTTTTTCCAACATCGAGGTGGCTGTTGCTACTTAGCGGATAGAGACTTGGATCGGAAGTGCGTGTGTTGAGTTTCAGCTTCCGCTGCTGTTAATTAGTACAAGGGACGAATTGTCTGGCATTCATCAACTGCAAGCAACGTTGCCATAAATAGCTGCTGAAAATAAGAGACTTCATTAAAGTTGCAATATTTTTTCAGAAATAAACTGAGACACATACTGCTAATATGGTTTAAATAAAATATTTCAAAAAAATATTGAATATCATCGGTGAAAAATGTCAAAATAATATAACTTGCAACTAATCTAGCGTTAGTAGCATGATAACGTCCTACATTTCTAAATGATTTGATTATTTTGTATTTTCCCGGCAGCTGCTCGTGATCAGTACTGATTGCATTCATATTTTCTTTAAATGTGGTTACAAACTCAAAATAAACAATTGGAACCAAGAATCTTACCATCCATCTGGTTATTAAATAATATGTGATCAAGATCTTCAGACGTGCAACTACGTTTACCTTCAAACTTCCTAGTCTCTTTTATCTGCATTCGAGTACGGCAATTCCAGTAGAAGACTAGAATTTCATATGAGATCGAATCAATGAAGAAGACCAGCGAACGTTTTGCGCAGAGTCGGACAGAGCCGTCTGTGTGCCATCATTACTCTGATAAGAAGGCTATGGCGAAAAACTTCATCGCGACTTTATATCTGATGGAGCTATCGCAGTCAGCCCAGTGCCCGGACAACCAATATTCGTCCAATTTTATAGTAGCATCGCCAATATGAACTGGCTGTAAAAGCCTATATATTCTGCAGCTCCATTTCATTTGGCCCTATCAATTCTTTCGTTATTTTTATGAAGCAAGAGCTGGGAGGTCGTCACTATATAATATTTGTCACATTTATAATCCTGGACAATGAGTCAATAGAACAGAAAAATACCATTTGTTTGATTGAATGAGATAGATAACCTAATACAAGAATATTACTCTTAAGTCATTCAAGTTTACCTTCAGTAAATGTGAGATGAATTCTGTACTGCATCATCTCGAAGATAAATTTGAGCGTGATTTAAAAAGTGATTTTTTTTTTACCGACAACTCAGTTGTGGTTGAATAGTCACTTTCAAATCTTAAATGAATGAATGAATTTATCAATATGTATTTTCTAGATTTTGCATGTCTGCATTCGGACAAAATCCCTCTCATTAGTAATAAGCGTAAGTTGAAATTAATAAATTATAATCAAATGCGTTGACGGAGATGCATCTATCCGGTCTAATTTCAAATCACTTGCCTTATTTTCTTTGACTAGAAAAAAACCATATTCGTCATGTAATTATTTCGTCGTCACTGTCAATTAACGCTACATCTCTAAGTTATTCGAGGCCCAATTTCCTATTGAAAACCATTGGCGAATTGTCAGAGACCAGTCAATGGCGGATATTCAGCCATCACTGATGGAATCATGTTGAAAATTATAGGTGGATCTTCGGTGGTGCATCAATAGTCTACTTTGATTTTCAATAGGGTTTCAGATCCACACAGCCCATTTGGAGCTCTCCAAGCAGCCGAGCTGCACATTTATTCTGCTATTTTACCTCCGATAAACAGATGTTGCGGTAACCTTAATACTCATATAAGGCCTAATTATAGTACCGGTCTCCGTATATACTTAATTATTTACTTCTCTGCTGCATGCATTTAAATTACACATCGATTATCTTCTCTATATCAAGATAGTGTTGGGCGTAGCCATTAATTTTTCCGACCCATGGTTTCCAACACTATTTTTTTGAGTACCTCGAGTCTGATACATTTATTATCGTTAGGGAGTTGGCCGTTACCAATGACCAGCACTTTCACATCAAGAATCTCTTCTATTATTCTGGTATTTTTACAAGTTAGCCATTAAAGGAGTTTCATAATTTAGATCGTCCAACATCACTCAGAGTGCCATGTACATGTTACTCTGGCATGACGATTAGTAAGCATTGGAGCCTTGCAAACCAGTGGCCACTTTTTCCCCTCATCAATCAGAGAATCGAAGAAGCCTGCGATACGAAGTCCACGACCGTATACCCAAAGGGACCAATTATCGGTCCAAGGTTCTTGAACCCCACACTTAGCAGTCTTGACGCGTGGTACTGTTACATTTGATATGGAGAAGAACTCAGTGGAAATGTGAACGGCCGACAGCCGTGTCCGTATGTGGAATGATCGAGTGTCATGTTACGTGAAATCACTTCGATCGTTTTTTCTTTCCCGGAGATTTTTAGATCTCGATGATCCCACCAGACTTGCTGTTCTGAAAAATCAATACAGTGCGGTTAAAAAAATCTTCACCCATCCTAAATTTTGTTTTATTAGAATCATAACGTTTTCTATAATCTATTTTCAATTTGAAGTAAATTCCGTAGATGAACTTTCATTGTATGAGAACACCGATAATTTTATTGATATTTAGGATTGTCTTGAAATTGACGGCTTACAAAATTTTTGTAAACGTTTACTTTAGAGTACTTTCATCTCTCCGTCCTTTTCTCACTATCGTCGATGCTATTATATCCGGTAAATTCATCGAGGTTAAAAAATACTTCTGTGTTGAATGTACACAAGCACAATCTTCCCTTAAACTATAATTTTTGCTTTGCAATGAGAGAGCTTGAAAAAAGTAAAAAATAGCCAGGACTGTCAACGAAATTTATCACAAGAACCTGTATAAATATTTGCCACCAAAACAGAGCCCGCACAGAGCTTAGGCCTTTGTTTGTTCAGTTTTTTCTATGTCTTTGCGACGCTTTGCGTGCCATACGTCACGGCGCTTGTTAGTGTCCGAGCTTTAACTCTTAGGATTTGCCTTCACACTGCGTGGTTTGCCGCAGAAATAGCAATGGTACAAATAAATGGTACATATGAAAAACAAAAGCTGCGACTTAATAATTATATACGTAGCCCTACGCTGTTCGGCAGATAAGAGCCACGTATTCAGCACCGAAACCGTTGATGTACTAAAGATTCAATACTTCTTTTCAGTGAGCTGCGTTCTGATCAATATTTGCAAAATATCAACGCACCACTCACGTACTTCCTCTTCTACGCACCACTCACGTACTTCCTCCTCTTCCGTACTACCTCACGTACGCACCACTCAAGTATTGTCTTATCTGGAAATCAATATTAAACAATGGTCGCTGTTCAAAAATATAACTCAATCGGAATATTTTTCGACGAAATTTTCAAATAAAACTTAAATCTTTTGGACGAAACATATTCCATAAATTTTGTCAACAGCACTTGTAAGATTTTCTACTGATTGTTTTGGTAGAATTTATACAGGTTTCATCGATTTGGTCGATTGGTCTGGTAGATTTTGCCATCCAAGGCCTCCCAAAAGAAGTTCCGGCACCAAAACCGATCTCGCTCTGCATACAGGTATTTGTGTGGGCTGCACGTCCATTCCCTGCCATCCAGTACATCATACGAGTATCGCTCCATGGATTTTCTCAGCTTACCAGTTCTCGTACGCCCCTAAGCCTTGTTTCTTGAGAAAAGATAAATAGACTTGGGCTGATGTTCGATCCCTGAATACGTTTATAACACTCAGCGAACGGAAATGTTGATGTCCTATAATGATGTCCTGTACCAAGCAAAGAAGCTGTTCTAAATCTACAAGGAAATAATCTGTAGATGTTTCCTTCTTCTCTGTGAATTGAACTAGAGTTTCCTCTCCGTGAACTGGGATTGACATTACTCAAAGTCAGCTGCCTTTGATATGCGGATGGTCTTGAAACTGTTTAATTTTGCGTAAACCATCTTTCGGACAATTTACTGTTCTTTTGTGAACACATGGTGAGCAGGTATTTCAATACATGATATAACAAGCATTGCATCTTAAAGCTATGAAATGAAGATGGTGGTCAGAAGCTGTGCATGTCGCAATTGAAGTATACATTTAAATTGTAAGCCGAGGAAATTCTATGTCAATTTAGTTGACTGTTAATATTTTTATTCAATTTGATGTACGGTTCTAATTTAACATTTCAGTAAGTCAACTGAATGTATAAAATAAAAATTAACTTTTCAACCGGAATAAAACACCACAAAGTTTACTCACCCAAGCACAAAACACGCAAAAACATAACTGCTGACAGAATGCGGGTTAAAGAATAGTAAGCCCGGGCATTCTGACGCAGATCATGCACATGGAGGCAATGGAAATGGTGTGTTTATCGTTCAGACACTCGTTTTCAAAGCTCGCTTCGAAAATAACAGCATTTTACTGCAAAATAGCTACGAGCTGACGAGTGTTTGCGAAACTTTCGAGCTCCAAGCCGTGTTCGTGCGAGTGCCTTTTTTTGATGTTCGTTCCACTCAGATACTGGAGCACAAAAACATTACACATCGTATTGGCATTCGAAATAAGGTTGTCGTTTGCACTGATATTAAAAAAAACACTTAATTGAACGTTGCCTGACCGACTGATTTGCTGAGTACTTGCAAATCTCTTTAGATATCTGTCGCATGCGAAATCAACCACCTACGGTATTAAAAATTAGCAATTGATTTTTCTTTCTTTAGAAAAGATTCATAATTAACAACAAAAGCACTGACAACGTTTTTTACGAGGCACCGCATTTTTCGTAGACAGCAAAAATAGATTCTTTATGAGGTGAATTTTACACCTTGGAACAAGGAAGCTGAAAGACATACAAATTATTGTTGCAATTGAATGCACTACCAAATTTTTACTTGATTTACGTTCAAATACCGTTAAAATCTTACGTATGTTCTTTTGTTCTTCTCACCATCATAATTAATGTACCATAACATTTTCCTTAAAAACATAGACTGATCAGCGTGTGTACATTGAATTCTGCTGGTCTCTTCCTACTTCCATAAAAGCTGTCAAACCTTACAGATAACCACGGCAAGTATTCGCTGCATGTCAGGTGCATTAAATCGCCTTGACAACATAACACGTCCACCTCACGTAAGTTTTGTCCTCGCTTAGCATGCAATCAAGTCATGAATCATGTGAGGACACGGGATCAAGTCTCACAAAACAGCTCATGGCACTCAACATTATCTAGATGACTGCACTCATCGCCCCATTTTCCATGATTTCAAGACTCTTCGCTTGGCAGATCTGCATTTAAAAACCAGCATTTTCTTGTTTTACAGAAATAAAACCAGGTGTTAGTTCTAAACCTGACTGAACGAACGTGGACTTTAGCGCGTTTTTCATGATACATAGAAGAGAAGTGGACTGCAATCATCGCGCTTTCTGCTCTTGATGAATCTCAGCTCAGTAAATGCAGATGATTTTTAGGACGTGATTTGTTATGGGTAATGCCGCATAGTATGCACACTATGTCAAGGTTAGCCTATTCATTCATTTATTAATGAAAAAATCAATGCGAACTATATTTTTCTAAATAATTTTTCATGGCAAGGAAATTTTAAACTTTTCACCGTTCGAAATAGAGCTCGCAGCTGTTCAAATTAATTGATTAATTATGTAATAAATTCATCTTCAGCTGGTTGGCTCTGTCAATACCACGATATATTTAATTTTAGTTGTTATATATTTGTTCCTGCAATATTTTTGCACGATTAATTGTCATAAATTGGCATCACTAAAACAAATTAATATGTTTTTAAACTCTTCCTCTTTATCTAAGACGAGAGTATTATTCATAACAAATTAGTCGGACAGAATAAATTATTTTTACTAAGTTATTTCCTCTCCTTACTTTACATGGGAGCATTGATTGATTTTCATTCGTTTCTCGATTGTGAGATTGGTGAATATTATGGTAGTGAATTAGAGAGTGGGACTGGACTGTTATTGTTATTGCCTGTGTGGTTATAAAATAATGATATTTATACCTATAGCAATATATTGTGTTTCGTTAATGACAAGTTTATGTGCGCTAACCTTCCACAACAATTATGGATCATACATGTGGTGATTGATGACATTAACTCGATTTAAATTAATGTAACTAGTAGGAAAAATCTGTGACGATATTTTTCCTGCATATAAATATAAAAAGAAACAGTTGGATTTATCTCTGCACAAATTACATAAGACCTATGCTAGAAAACGAAGTTAAACTTTATCCTATGAATTTTTTAGGTTCATTTGAAGTCCTACGAGAATTAGCAAATTAATTCATTGTTATAGAAGCAGATTTTGATATTTTTTGAGCGTGAACAGAATGGCTTGAAGGAATTCTGAGTCGTCCACAGCGCCGCGCCGCTCCATTTCTCCGCTATTTCGGCCGCAGTTGCCGACGCCATTCAGCGACGGTTCTGACACGATCCTGAAAAAAGTTTGAAAACAAAGTTTGGTTCAAAATTTGAAAGATTGAATGTATGCATAATTTATTTACAAGCTAAATGAACTCTATTTTAAAATGTATACGTGTTGCTAATAATTTTATTGCACGTTTGTTTGTGAAACGATTTAGTTTTTTTAAAGAAAATGTGCGTTATCGTAAAATGTTAAGTTCAGGTTATTCAATTTATCTCATCCGTGTTGGTGCACATATAAAAATATACATTATTATGAATGAATTAAATAAAAGCAGCGGCAATCACAAATCATTGCACTCACCTGCCACTCAATCAAGAATTCATTTCTAGAGGATAAAATGAATAAAATCGTCCATTATTATTTTATCCACGAATAAAGTGCAGGCAACAATAAGACGAGCTAAATTTTTCGGCCTAAATAAAAAAATTTATCTACAATTCACGCAATCAACTCGATTCATCACTCTCCATTCAATTACATTGGAAACTTGAGAGAAAAATGTAACTATGTATATATATATTTAGCATAGGCTAAAAATAATTAAATTTAAGATCATACCATATTTCTACATGATTTTGATGATGCGAATAAATTAAGCGAATTAATCTCTTATCCGAAGATATAGGGCTGTCAAATCATGGGTTCATAAAACCGGTTTGTGCTCTACAGATTTATAATTTACACTGGTTCAAGTGGATATGAACAAGTCAAAATTATAATCCAATAATTTTCTGATAAAACCTGTAAGAGATAAACACAAAAGAACGGGAAACTTTTAGCAATCAACTAGCCGGAGGAATAAATCCCATGTAACTAAATATTTACCACGATAAATTTGAGTGCTGCGCTCCACATCTAACAAATAAGAAGCAGATTGAAATTTGATTTGATTTACTTATAATTGCCAAGAGCAAACTACATCGGTCACATTATTATTAATATTGTCATCGAACAGAGTTTAACAATTCAGTCACGGAGAAAATAATGACGTTCCGGGTTTCTTACACGTAATTTAAATTTAATTTTGCATCAAAATTATTCGCATTCTCAAACAAATTTTATATAGGAGACGACGATTGAAATGATTTTTCCCCGTTGTCTTTGACGGATCAATAGACATCCAACATATTTTGTTAATATTTACTTTTTAAGATTTTTTAAACTTTTCACCGTTGTGTACTAATAAAATTTTCGATTTAAATTCTGCAGGAAAAAGTTCAATGATTGAGGAAAATTCCCCTGTATTTAACCTGCATCTTTATGTATAGCTAAAATGTTTGATTTTTTTCCCCCGGAAATTGTATGGATGGGGTAAAAAAGTCTCCTATTACTAGGCTTGAGAATTGAAACTTACAATACTAATTCGGCATGAAAAAGGACAAGGGGGGGGGAAAGTAACTCATAAAAATGCAATAAGTCATTCCATAGAGAGGGAAATGTTTCGATCTTGCTTCTTCATCTTTAAGTACGTCCTTATATTATGTAGTTATTTAGTTGTTTGCATCCAATCAAAAATAGTTAAAACTTACGATCATATTTCTACAGTGATATGTTTACCAAAGAAAATCATCGTCGAGCCTTCTTCCTACAAGCATCGGTATGTGCGGGTTGATCATGAGTTTCTATTCTGCACATTCATCGTTATATAAACACAAAGCTTACGATAATAATTCTATAATGCACTATACACAGAAAGTTAACTCGTCCGGTATCTTTTCCCTACATCGTAATGTAAGTCTTGATCTTGCGCGGTGTTACACTCAGGTGCCCCAAGGTTCATGTGCTGCTGTACGCCGACCAGCATACAATATTCATGACGAAGTACCCCAGGAGGCCTGTAATGGACACGGGAGAAATGTACAACCCCATCAGAAATGTCAATGTAATGGGCTTATGGTTGGCATAAACCATGAATTCCTTATTGAGACATGAAGCTTGTTTCCCCACATGAAACACGACGCGCTCATTCCTGCATCAACTGTAGGATTTGTCCTAGAAAAGTGTACGAGTAGAAACTTATTTCTATTGTGCATTTTGAGAATTATCGAAAAAAAAATAAAAGATGGGATCAAATTAATTAATTTAATCCTTGTTGAGGTTTTGTTGGGGAAATTTCGTGATCCATTTGCTGATTGTACTACATTTTTTCTGTTTTCGGTTAGTACCCAATCAAACGCCGATGTGGGCAAAGAAGCAGATTAGTGTGGGTTAGTGCAGATTGGTGCAGAACTGGCTTCTGAAGCTTTTTAAGGCGATTTATCTTGAAAGAAATCGGCAGATGCTTAGCGATTGATCTACGATGCGTTTAGCATGGGCTTAGCCCCCCTCTCATAGAAGTAAATGGGTGTGCCATATGCTGAGATTTTCACCGAATTGGTGCTGAAAGTCCTCGCTAGTCGGTGCCGAAAAAGAGGACATTGCCCTCTTCGATCGATCAAGGTCTGTTTGACTGGG
>JALHKN010015828.1:736-13462 GCA_039513755.1 Hyalella sp. 3TK10
GAATTGTGAACAACCGGCTATGAATTGCTTACTGCAAGTGCTGAAGTATTGGAATTACCCAAGACGTTTGGAGGAGAGAATAGTAATATATTGCAATTACTTCAGGCAACTCGACGAGCAAGTGCTCAAGTATCATTACGCGGCTCCCCTCTCCTCCAGGTACCTGCAGGAGCACATCAGTTCTCATGTCCTGAACGGCGCTGACAACGCCTCCAACAGAAGTCTATGGCAACGCAGCTTGGGCTACGGCTGGTGGTCGGCTATATCTAACACCATGTCCACCTGGTGGCACCTCAGAATGTTGACTGTGTGTGCCTGTGTTCTCAACGTTGTAGTTCAGAGGGACCATATATTTATCTGGTCCGTGTACATGCCGAAGCTGGTGTACCAGTGCTGCCATCTTGTCGTTCTGCCGCTCATCCAGATCTTTGTTCTCAGCCTGGCCACTTGTGCCACTTGATATATGAGTTCCAATTTTATTTCTTGCATGTTGTGATACTGCTCTCTTCTCACGCTACTTTTCATTTACCACTTGTGCCCGTAGATACCGAGTACGCGTCTCAAATCTTACAAAATATTCTGGTCACCTTCCGAGTTACTTTGACAATACTTGTGCCACTTAATATTGAGCATTCGTCTCGATTCCTACTTGTTATTTGGGTAACTTCCTGATGCTGGATTAATTAACGACCTGAACCTCAAGTGTCTCTCTTAATTTTGAGGACCCAAATTATTTCTTACCTGTTGTTACTTTGCTTACCTTGATGATGGTTCCTTTAGCTCTTAAACTATTTATTAAATAAGTTTTAATCGGCAAAAGAATAACCAAGTATTTGTAAAAATTAATTTAAAATAATTTGTTATTTCAGTAAATTAAATGACATCTTACTGAAATAATTGACGCGGTGAAAGACAACCTAGGTATCTTTGTTTTAATAATATTAAGATAGGAGCAAAATCAAACGCCATGTTCCGAGAAGTAATCCTTTACGAAAGTTTCCTTTGTGTCGTAGGTCTTCATTCTAACTTGTTGCTGTGAGATGTGCGATTTTCTTGGTTGATGATTAATGTTGAGTTTTTTGTGATGAACATTTCATGTAAACTGGAAAATTAGAAGTTCATTGTCATTTAATGCAATGATCAGATTTGCAAGTAATAACTCACTCAGTTTCTTCCTTGGGAGATACGGTGGATCTTTTAAAGTTTGTGTACGTCCATTGTAAGCAGAGGACGCGCGAAGGACTGCCACGTTTTTTTTTTCATTTAGTTTCTGCTGGGATGCAATTTCAAGGGAACGTTGGTCTCTTTCAGACCCATGAGTTAATAGCTTGAGCTTGAGAAACTCATAGCTGTTCCATGCACCGCTGCGTAATTGATGTTCTACTTAGCTTTGGAGTGTGATGGTAGCCGCACTTTGGGAGTATGAATTGTAGAGGGTAAGTTCCATTGCCTCCCTCAGCTATAGTAGTACACATTTTTTCTCAGCCATAACGATAAGCCTTCCAAAATCAGCGAAATTTTAACTCGTTTCCTAGTGAAATCAAAGAATAGTTTTAGACATATGACCTTAGGAACAATGCTACCTAATTTCCACTGCTCTAGCAAGCTTATCTCGTGTGACATTACCTGTAAGTTTCATGTCGGTGATTTTGTGTTAGTGATTGCCATGCTATGTTCCTTTCGCTTATCTGCTATATTTCAAGAAGCTCAAAACAAATCGTGGCTTCTATTTACTATATTTTTAATTTGAAAAATCGTGCATTTGGTAGTATTGATGTATGCAGACATTAACCTTTATTTGATTATTTTTCAATAGTAAAAGGTTGTCCGGCCGCGGATTATTTCCTCAAGATTTCACACGTCGTGTCAACGCGCGACTTCCGATTAGATGGTTTTGCTGTTAATTTTGTTCGCTAGAATTGTGACTCTTTCCTAACTTTTCCTACAAATTAACAAAATTTCGTCTCTTCATCACTTTCATGCGCACAGTTTCTAGCAGATGTTGTTATAAGTGGTCGTCTGTTTTCATCTAGTCCCGGCATTACTGATGCAAGCCTGTTTATATTGTGTTTCAATGCAATTTCTGCATTTATTGTACATTTGTAGATTTTCTTAGCGTTTCAAGTGCAATTTCAGTTCCATTGTGGTACATTTTCAAGGTTGTAAGTAACGGAAAGAAGTAAATTAGTTCAATTAAACTGATCACAATTCTTTTTATGGATCTGTAAATAAATATAGATCAGTTTAAAATGTTTTTTGCTTCAACTCTAGATCTCAGCTGAATGCTTGGGAGTCGTGACTTTGAGTATGCATTTAATGCAGCTCGAATTGATCGAGTTGGCTGTAATCGAGGTGCTACTTCCATATTTATCGTAATTAACGATGATAACAAGATTATATTTTATTGATACTACGTTGTTTTCATGCCCCGTATTTTTATTTACTGCATCATTATTTTCGTCGCAGCCAAACGTTATTAAGTAAAATCAATACGGATTCTTTCAAGTTTCCGTTTACATTCCTTGCATTAATACAAGAGAATGGCCAGGCTGTGTTCGGTGCGTCACATTGGAAGTGTAATTTTAAAGATACTTTTAATCAGATGAGCATATTGAACTCCAATAGCTGATCAGACGTGCATTGTGAATGCGAACTGCTGATAAGACGTTCCTATTGAACTCCAATGGCTGATCAGACGTGCATATTAAACTCCTAATCCCTATGAGGCTTGAACAGTAAACGGTATTCATTGGCTCATTGTACCAGCACGATGAATGCCAACGGCTGACCTGGCGCTTGTGTTGACCTTGTACCAACATTTGAAGGCATCTTGGTGCGTGCGCTGAGGAACAGTCTAAACTTTTTTGTTATTTTATTTTTATTTAGAAGAGTGCATCGTTTTACAGTAGCCGTTATACACACTTAATGTACCTTACAAATATTATGATTGCGAGAACTACAGTGTCGCCTTACTACCCTATGAACATTACGCCTTTCATTATTGAAGACGCCCCACGACACTCTAAATAACATATGAATATCGCAAGGGAATTATCACTTCAGGGAATTTGTTGTTTCTAGACATATTGAGGTATTTAATCATACTTTTCAATAGTTACTTTTATTCAACTGCTTGTGACGGTGATGTGTATTCTCACACAAATATCAAAGTTATTAATTTAGAAGAAGCAGTAAATCGCCCAATTCCCACACATCGTGTCTATAAGCATCATAATAGCCATAAGTATTCATCACCCTAACTCATTACAACCACAGAAATGAGCATTAATTATTAATAAAAACTGCATCTTTTTGCATTGTATTTTGTAGCACTACTTTACGTGCGGTTATGGAACGGTCAGTTTTCGTTGCGCGCAGCTTTAGATTTGTTCCACAAACAATGTCATGATTTTAGAGCCTCAAAAACACGGCTATAAGGATATCTTGAATTAATGGTTTCTATGAACGGTGTGTACGCCAAAATTAATGCACGTACAAAATATGTTCTTCTCTCTCACAGTACAGTTTCATCGGGATCGAGGGGATTTTGGATTCTTCGTATACTAATTACGGAATTTAATGATCGAGTTGAAGGTATCGACAGAAATTCAACTTCTGCCTGAGGTCTTCGTTCTGGCCCAGTAGAACTTCTGCCGATGGACGGACTGGCGGTATCGATTGTCCAACCTAAATTTTTCAATTTAACTGACACTATCAAGCCAAGTATGAACACAAATTACAATTATGCTGTTATGATTGAAGGCTAGCACGATCCCGTCCTTTTTTTCTACTTGGGCTTTCTTTCGTTTCATGTTTTATTGTGTGAATGACTCGAGTGAGCCATGCATGCAACCAACCAATAATTTTCACCTACCTAATAAATGAAAAGATCAACTCCAACTATCTCCTGGACAGGTCACGATAATAGCTTTAGATCTACAGAGTTCTTACCAAACAACTAACTCAATTGAGCCATCTTGTATTCCCGATCAACAGCATTCCCGTGTTTATTTGAAGAAAAGATCGACGTTAGTTATGGCGCGGTCGGGCCCGTAGTCTGAGACGGTCCGTACAAGAGGGACGGGCACCGGCGGCCCGTTGATCAGCTTTTTCAGCTTGACGTGCTGAGCCCGTTGGTTCTTAGCCTTCAGCTTGTCACGGAGCTCCTTCAGGTGCACCTCCCTGTAGTGATAAATCGCTTAAACTGTAATAACTGAACATGGTGTTTTTTGCCTTACAACTGTAATAGTATGAATATTGAATTCGATAATGGAAAATTAATAATTTAAATCGTAATAATAATGGTCAATAATACAATGAATAGTAAAAATTAGTAACAAATGGTATAATTATGAGTGATGATATCATATTTGTGCAGGTGTTGATAATAAATAACAAGTACATTTTTCGAACAATTGCGTTTTCGTCTTGGTTTTTTCAAAGCTCCAGTACTGGCTCTCGTGATGTCTTAAAGTGTAATTTTTTAAATATTTTTTCTTGAAAGTATTTCGATGTTGCTTAGAGTTATATTCATCTGTTACCTACTTGAAAATTATTGGTGGCCAAACAACTAGTTATTGTCGGCAGATGCAGGATAAAACAACTAAGATCCAATTATATAGCTTTATTGAGCCAGGGACGGCCGACTCTAGTCCACTGAATTGCCAGCGATAAATTGGTAACATTTTTTAACAAGGTAGCTGTACACTTATAGTCACCAGCGTAGAAGCTATTGCTATCGTGACACTCGGCAAAAAATATTAAATTGTTACCGTCGATATTTTGACAATTTTACGCCGTTAACGAGTGAATAGAAATGAATGATCAAATTCTCCTTCATTTGAATGGTACACATTCTACCGAACTAACTTCTTCGTCATCTCAAATCTTCAGTCATGCGTTCGTGATGCTCACATGGCTAGCATAGGGAATTATTTGTATTGTATATTTTTATTATTACATCTCTTAATACCTTAAATAAACAGGATTTTTAAATTAATTAATACCCCTGAACTCAACTCTTGGCCGTCAATTTTTTTCATTTTCTTCCGTGACGCTCGCATGGCACACGTGATTGTTTTATTTTATACATTATTTTGCTTCTTCATCAAAATATATTCCGATAAACAGGATTTTTACATTAGAAACTTCTCGTGAACTCACCTGTTGGCCATTGCAGCTTCGGTCTTGTTCTCGTGGCGCTTGACTAGCAGTTCCATCTTCTCTTTTTCGCTTTCGTTCCCTTTTATCAGCTCAGCCATTTTCTCCTTGCGCGCGTCCAACTCAGCCTGTTACAATAAATGTCATGAGTTATTCAATGAACTAATTTCTGAAACATGATTGGATATAAATCGCCTCATGATTTAAGTACTAAACCGATTAAAAATGCATGCAGCCCGTATGGAAATTTTACAAATATAAAACAACAGCGCCTGTTTGAAGATAAACGTATGAATATGATGCAAAAAATGTTAAGCATGATTAGAACTGACAAAAATCGTGATTTAGACCATTTTTTTATTTATCAGTATCAATTATGTAGGTACATTGAGAATATAAAATTATGTGGGATCAATTTTCGATTATTTTAGAGTGGCAATTTTGCAATGGACAATTGTTGCATTAAATGTGCACTTTTGGATGCAACTTTTTTGATTGAAATAACTTTACATCGATCAAACCATCATGCCTAATTNATTATGTAGTTACATTGAGAATATACAATTATGTGGGATCAATTTTCGATTATTTTAGAGTCGCAATTTTGCAATGGACAATTGTTGCATTAAATGTGCACTTTTGGATGCAGCTTTTTTCATTGAAATAACTTTTCATCGATCAAACCTTCATGCCTAATTGCTATTAATATTCATGCGAGTCCTTATGCTTGTATCGGTAATTTTTACAAATTGCAATTTATTATACATTACTTGGTTGCTACTTATATTCCTAATACTTATACCTTGCGCCGCTGCTCGGCGCCGGACCATCGTTCCTCTAGCTCCTCCTGGGTGCGGTCGCCCGGACCAAACCTGGCACGGCGCGCCTCCATCTTCCGCACTGCAGGAATGGGCACCAGGTTCTCCGGCTTTATGCTTCCGACACTCACTGTTCCGGGGCCTGCCTCCACTACCTGTGATATGTGTTTTAATTACAATTAAATTTCATGTCTGTGATGATGCTTACATAATATATTTAACCACGGATTAAAATTATGTATTCGGAGTTAATTTGATATCAAAGAGGATATTACGTTCCAGGGTATCAGATACCTCTGAAGGTAATACGTATTGAAAGAACATTAGAGGCAATCTTAGTTGTACTAAATTTGATAAAATAAACAGGGAATGCATTTACATACCGCAAACGACATCACGTACTAAAAGAACATGGAAGGGAATAGGTACCTCAAGCGACATCACGTACTAAAAGAAAATTGACGGGAATAGGTACCTCAAACGGCATCACGTTTTAAAAGAGTAATGAAGGGAATAGGTACCTCCAACGACATCACGACAAAAATAACATTGACGGGAATATGTACCTCAAGCGACATCACGTACTAAAAGAACTTTGACGGGAATGTGTACCTCAAAAGAGATGCCGCCCGCAGACTTGCTCTTGCTGGTGGCGATGAAGCCTTCCTGGCGCAGGCTCTCGAGGATCGCCGCCTCCTCGACCCTGGTTTGCTGGTAGCCGCTGAGCAAACGTGGACACGCCTTGCCCGTAATTATCAGGTCTGTGAACGCACAAAATATATGTTCAGTAAAATTCAGAAGAAGTTATAGAGCTAGTGAAATAATTCATTTCACATTACATTTGTTTTAAACTAATGTTACGTGAACTGAATTATTTTAGAACGTTGTGAAATGATTTTTCTAGACTATACGATTTCAGTTCATTCACTTCAACGGATTTAAACCAAGAACTTATTCTAGATTGCACATCTGGATTTTGTTAGATTTTTGCTGGAATCAGAATTAGTTCGCTAACATTCAACAAGTCTTAATTACGAGTACTACAGATTATTGGAAGTTCTCTAAAAAAAACTTCAATTTATTTCGAAAGGTATTTAAATGCAATTACTAATTAATCTTAGGAAATAATGCTCCGATTCTGGAAACATGAACCATACTTTCTTACAATTTATCTAATAAGGCCATATTATTACTTTAAATTCATTTTTAGTTTGACAAATTATTGAAACCGATCAAAAAGTTGTAACATTCAACTTAAACTCACTTAAGTTCTCTACGGGAAGGAATTCGTTTTCGACTTTCTTCACAACCTCAGGCGGGGAATTTTCTGTTATAACAAAAGCATAGTCTTCCCCAGGGTCTGAAATCCCCGAGTCTGACGACTCCCCACTACAAGCAGAGTGCGAGGTGTGGAAAAACGAGGCTGTGCTGGGTGGTGGATTTTCTTCATTGAAATTTGATTTAAATTCTCCCGATGGATCTGAAGTTGAATTCAGTAAACTCTGGGACTCGCTACGGAAAAGCCGGGCAGCTCTTCTCACGTCCAGGGATTCCTGAAAAAATGCGGTTATTATTCAACATGTATGGATCGTATAACGTCTATGTATAAAATAGGATGCTAGGTAGGGAAGTAATGGTACTTGGTAGCACTTGGAGCCGTACCAAACAGGATGCGATGTGTGCAAAAGTCGTTAAGACGGCGCTGTTGTTTACAGTTGGAACCAGCGCGGCAACGCCGACGCAGCACTTTTATGAAGGGCCCTTTCATAAGCCTTAGAGTATAAATACGAGAGGCTTCCAATACAGCAGTCGAGATTGAGGACTTGGTGTTGTGCTGCCGGTCCTGGGGCTTTTCGCTCTTGAACTTACTTACTTCCTCTTGTGTGATGTGCCCACGCGTCACGCTCTTGAACTTACTGACTTACTCTTGTGTGATGTGCTCCCGCGTCACGCTCTAGTTCGATGTGCCCCCGCGTCACGCACTTGAACTTACTGACTTCCTCTTGTGCGATGTGCCCCCTCGTCACGCTCCTGAACTTACTGACTTCCTCTTGTGCGATGTGCCCCCTCGTCATGCTCTTAAGTTTCTTATTGCTCTTGTAGACGCGGTCTCATAGCAAGCTCGGTAGCTTCTAGACCAATTGTAAAGTCGAAGAAAGGTACCCGCGATTTAGAGGGTTGCCAGAGGGAATAAAGGGCTATCGTTTCGCCGGTGTAGCAGTCGAGATAGACACTCCGACTTTTCATGTAATCCGCCGTCTGAAATCGAGTTAAAGTTGTTACGTTATCATGTATTGTAGACTTAGGTTCCATTATTTTGAGGTTTAATCCGTAAAGCATTGTACGGGATTTCAGTCCGAAAGTAACTTGTAATTTCACCAACTCGCTGTTTTAGGATGCCAACGAAGTTTTACCAGTGAATGTATAGAAATATTCCAATTCTCTTTTGTTCCAACCCTTTCTTACCCTCGTTTTTTTTTGCACTTTCTTTCAGAGACAACTTAGGATAAACTCGACCTTCGAAGAAGACTTGGCCGCTCGATAAAGGCACGCTACCAGATTTTTGGAAATATCTTATTTTTGTGACGCAAGGTCACGGATTAATTCATTGTAACGTTAAATTTAGAAAACAAGAAAATTATTATAACCAATTAGGAAACAGAAATATTAACAAAACGAAACGTACTTCATACAAACAATTCTGAACTTTTGAGGAATGAGCAAGTTGAAAATTATCGCTTCATTATTTTAACGTAATATTTTAATGGCGTCCGATCGAGCTGGTCTGTTCCGACGAAAGATTCCTGAAAATATTCGTTTTAAAATATTACAATGCATCGAGTCAATTCTCTTTAGAATCAGAAGTTGATCTACCATCGGAATCTTATCATGAGATTCTTATGACGCACTGTTAATCTGTTCATTATTTTACCGAAAGACTGAAGACATGATCATAGAAAAAAATTCAAGCATCCAATATTTTGTCATCACAAATTATGTAACGATTAGAACTTATATACATTAAAACAAAATTGTCCGTCTAACCCAGTTAACAATGTTCTCGACCTCATTCATTTTACTTTGAATATCTTCTCATCGTAGATAATTTCTGTCTTCTGCAAATGTCACTAGAGCGCTGCCTCTGATGCCCTTGACTTAGATACATTCTAATGCTCGTCGATAAAATTGAAACGAGATTTGTGAGGCACTGTGCGTGGGAAGGTCTTCGTTGTTAAGGAGTTGAGAAAATTATGTTCAATGCGTGGACTAAATTGGCAATACTGCAAAAAACGACTGAGACAAAATATGACATCTGCTGGGTGGGTATAACAAATTGAGAGCATAAATTATATTATAAGCCTATGTAAGTATCCTCTTATTGAGAATGCTCAAATGAGGCCAAACCTTTAGCGATGCCAGCTCAGTAACTGAGCTCAGAGAGACATCATCTAACTATACAACTTAAGAAAAATCTATGCAGAGGTAAATAAATATTATTTCATCTGAACCCCAAAAAATTAACGTTCCCACAAGTTTTACAATTTTACTCCTGTAAGCTGCTTCTAAATTTTGTCATGATTGAATAACTAGCTTTAAATTCCTCTGTGAATTGACATTTTATTTCCACAATCGACCAAGATATCATTTGGAACATTTACCAATCAAAAACAAACTTTCTCGTCATACATAAAACATAAACACAGCAAATAAGATCGGGATGCCAGTAATGGTGGAGGATGATCTCTCTCCCAATGATAACATCTCTGTGTGACAACCATTTGCCATCCACCATTTCAAATTTTTCAACATCACTGTCTTACATTTTCGGGTATGATTCCTTGCTGGTTCTCATGTTCAACCTTTCAACTCTTTCAAAAACAGGGATCAACATATTTACCCATTCAAAACACAACCGCAATATCCAGAGAATAAACATAAGTATTCAATCCAAACAAAGTTAATTAAGTACCAATCTGGTTCAAATATATCAATTGAGTTATTTTGCCATAGCCTCGCAAATTAAAGCAAAATAAACCAAAGTTGGCCACGCAAACTGAATAGTGTGCACTGAGGAGTTGATATTTCAACGCCGTGCAAATCATTTGCTAGCATACTAGTCATTTATAATATTTTCCATCAATCCAACGAGGTACTTTATTAAGCAGGCATGAATTTGCATGTATAATGCACTACAACCAAGGGATTTAAATTGCAGCTCTGTTCATATCATTTTCTTTCCTACCACTCTGTTCTAAAATTGTCCTTGAATCCTAAAATTACCCTATAAATCAGTTTTAAATGTATATTTTATCTGCATAATTACCGCGGGATCGAGCGTGACCAGACAACGAGATCGATCAGCCTTTACCTAGTAGCTCAACGACCACTCAGAGAGCAGCTATATAACGACGTCATGCAACCGTTTCGTCGCTATGGCACTGATGCATGTAAATAGAACTATTCCCGCACCTGCCCCACTCAAGATTCTTTTTGAGTTTTTTATCTTATTTTTGGACTGTCTGTGTTTCTTTGTACCGTAAAATATGAACCATATGCCGTAAAAATAAAAATCTTCTGAATAGTTTCCAAGTACTACATAGGCTGCCAGAAAAATGTCTTATTCGTAAGGTTCAGCTTAAACGTTTTAAAAGTTTCTGATCAATCCGATCACATCAATCGTGTGTCTTAACATTAAAGGCCATTAATAAATCTCAGATCTGTTCTCATAGCTTGAAATTACATCTCTAATATCGCTCTCAAAATCAAATTTACTCATAAAAATACCGTCCCTCCTCAAACCTTTTCCACATTTCCGTCAATTATTTCTGTCGAGACCTTATTCACATTGGGCTCCTTCACAACGATCAATTCAAAAGGTTTTGTTCGAATTCTCAAACCCATTAATTATGCATCGCATCAGTTCAGCACTCAGTATTGAGTAACCTGCCTTACCATTCTAAATTCATGACAACGAGAGCACACCTCCTGTACATAAGTCCACGTAACGCACACTAAACACACTAAAATGTTATGCTTTCTAGACACGAAACGCTCGTCGGAGCGACGGATTGCCGTTAGCATAGATACATTGGCAATTTAAAAGCACGTCAGCTCTGCACATTAGACTGATTTGTACTCTTTTGTATTTTTATAACAAATTATAAACACAGCATCATGCATAAAGACTGATGCACTATTTTGTGCAACAATAATAAATTACAAATCATGATTTATTGTATGTGAAACACGATGTACTATTTTGTATACTGACATCAAATTTCAAGAACATTTTGAAACATAACTTCAAGAAAACTTTTGGGCTTTACGTGTATTGAAGGGAGCAATAACACACTAATCATAATACATGATATAATAAGATTAATGTGTAAAAAATTGAATGTCTTCAAACAGCCTTTTTTTATTTTATCTTTCATGTTTCGGACACCCGTTTTTTCTTCATGCTGATTACTGATAGGGCCCGTCCGAATCTTTTTTACTTATAATTGTGCTTTCATGTTGCAGCTCCTTTCTTTATTGGAAAAGACTGGAGTCTGTCAGCGCTCTCAGAATGTCAAGTCCATGTGTGATGTTTTTTGCAGTGACAGTTGAAACGGTTGACTGCTCACGTAGCACTGTATTAAAGTGACAATATAATCCAATGAACTGACAATACTTCCCAAATTGTTCTTCCAAATGAGATGTGATGCGCATTGAAGGACGGGATATTATTCCCGTATTATTTTATTGAGTACGTACAAAATGCATAGCTAATTTTCCCAAAATTGCAAGTCATGATAAGGTATTGCTGGAGCTGAAGTGTACAATAGATTGTGGTTCTATCTAAATTGAATGTAAGTAGTTGCCTACTTCATAAAACTTTCAATAGAACTGAAGAACTGGCATAGATCCTGAGGAAACGGTGTTCAAGTCATCGGCCACTACTCTCGTTTTATGAGAGGCTTCTTAGAAGTAATCAAGCTTCTCGCTTCCTTTTATATTCCTAACAAAGATGTAAACCATTTACTGTCTACAAAGACCTATTGGTCCATATATTACAATGTTTATCGTACCTAAACTAAAATTTAGTCGGGCTTTGCAAGGTGGATCAATACTTTCTCCGTTTTCCAAGCAAAACTTTGTCGATGCTAGCACAAGATATCCCAGCCGTCAGTGTCACGAGCGCTGGGTTTGTTGATACGATCTTCAAAGGTAGTAACAAAATAGATCGTGTTTTCTGAGCACAAATATCAAAATTTCAGTACACCCATCGCCAATGATTTGGATTCGTTCTGCAATGTTCACCTTACAGATGCGATAAAAGTTTTGTAGAAACCAAATAATTATATTTGTTCCGTACTCTAGGGTACTGTTGAATGAGGACCAGTAAATAAATATTGAATAACCTAACCTCCAATAAATTTTACCAATTATATTTATTACTGTCAATTCTTGGTAAGCTGTGACCTTCGTTTCAATTTCCCTTCTGCATCTATATTTTGTCGCATGGTGATTGAACTGCAAATATCCTCCTCTTCGCTTTCATTTCCGCCTCTGTCTTTTCGACTCATCATGCATGCACTATTGAACCTCTAGTTAGGGAAGTCATTGTTGCCTCAGACACGAGTAAATACACGTCAATGGAATGTTTTTTTGTCGTCATAGCAACTAAGTCACAGTCGTTAACTGCCATTCGACACGTCAACAATTGCTCCAGATAACTACGACGCACTGAAACTTTCAAGCAAAT
>JALHKN010019913.1:0-10427 GCA_039513755.1 Hyalella sp. 3TK10
CATACGGATATGAGGTTAGATTGTAAAGAAGAAACTCGAGAGGCAGCTCACACAAAAAAATTATCAAGTGTTCAAAAACCGTGAAAAAAGCGACAGCTGTCATTAGCAGCTAAGAAAAAAATCTGTCGTAACTCGCTACACTTCAACAGCTCGACTCAAGAGATTAATATTTTATCTTAGTCCTGCATTTCTTCAGGCAGCTCATGAGGGTTCAGGATGCCAGGAACGCTGAGCTGAACGCGACGCTTCTCCTCTTGAGCTGTCTTGAGTGCAGCTTCTCGTTCATCCAAGTACAGGTCCGTGTCGTCATCACCCATCACCTCCTGAGAACAGATTGTTAATATTATTCTCAACATCATCTATTCCAGTGGTCCGCAGCCTGCGGGCCACAACTGGCTCAAGAGTGTGCCTCATTTTAACCGGAAGTGCGGCGACATCATCCTTGACGCCCCCAAAAGGTCGCCCTTTCATGGTAGGATGCCCTACATACAATTTCTCATGAGCAAAACTTGTCTTGAGACCTTATCTCTGGTGCTAATAGGGTCTGGTATGTTAAGCCAAACTCCTTAGTCACAGGTTTTTGGAGAGACGCTTCAGGGAAGTTGGGCCGTATGTTGCGCAAGAACAACGGGACCCTAAAATCTTTTCTGAAAACCAAAAGTCATGAAAAAAAACGTGCAACAGCAGCCGCAACGTACGTAGCGTCTCAAGACACAGTAGCAGGGGTGGCCTACGGGTCATCATAAGCACCCTAGCCCGCGCTCTGTTATGTTCTGACCAGCAAAATTGTACATCATATCGAGTTCGGCCATCGGGCGAGAAAAGATGGGGGACCACTGATATACACTATAGTTAATCTTATTAAATTACGTGAATCACGCAAGTATCGCCAAAATAAATGTTTTTGCTCTTCTCCCTCAGCTCCCGAAAGTACTTGGATAATTCTGGTTACGTTATCCATGGTATCACTCCTTTCGTGAAAGTACCTCATTCATGTTAGTCGTATCACTAACTATAAATCATCTCTTAAAAGCAGTGAGTTATTATGTCTCATGACCATGATTAATACCATTTCTTACCAGCATTATGTTTTCCATGTCAATGAATACTGTGGTATTTCTGCAAATCACATAATTTTCAAACATCATCATCGTCATGAATACTAGAATTATTTAGACAGAAAATAATAGCATCTTTCATCAGCATTGGCAAACCTAGATGTTAGACCAAATCGAAACGCAAGGAACTCACCCTGATTTGTACAAGGAAGTCTCTGAGGTGCTCTTTGAATGAAGGAATATCTTGGTTGAGGTTATTAAGCCCCTGGACTGTGATCTTGATCTGGTTGTCGGAGAGATGAGGGTAGGCCGCCTTCAGGAGGTTCGCAACAAAGGCCTTGACGTAAGTTAAATTCTCAGTGTGTGGACCATCAGTGGCGTTGGGGTCGAGACTCACCTTCACCTGATTCTGTTCCACCAAATTGAACATGTAAGCAAGAATGGACGCATGCATAGTAAGTCCGGCAGTGTGAGATGAATCGGTCACTACAGAGAAAATGTGCTGGAGGATGTCAGTGTAATAAGTCTTATAGAACTCGTTGGAAGCGGTCTCGTTCCTGGCCATGTTTTGCAGGAGCTGGAATAGTATCTGTAGTCCGGTGTCCGCAACATTGCGCATGGTGTGCTTGAATGCCCAAATTATGGAGTCCAGCACAAGCTTGAACTGGGCAGGCGTGATTGCAAGCAGCGATGCAAAGCAATAGTTGTCCACAGCCTGAAAATTTCAGAGCGGTTAAATTTTCCGATGTAAAGATGTTAGACATTTCAACATAAAATTTCCTTCTGAACGAAATCCCGCGTGTTTCAAGGATATTTCAGTCATACTTATGAAAAGGTATTTTTAAATTACAAAGCTGTTACATTTGGATTGATAGCAATGAATCACGATTAACAATTCAACAATTTCCTTGGAGCAATATACTTCATGGACCAAAAGTTGAATAATTTCGACGATACTACTGAAAGTAAATTCTCAACAAAATCCGTCAACCAATGCAGTTCAACATAAGCCAAAACTCTGATGTTTCAATGGCGGGTCTGAAAAGCTAACTCACTTGTAATAGTAAAAAGAAATTGGTTCTGTGGTCAGGGAACTCCTCGAAATCTTTGTTGATCATGGAAAGTGTGCACTCAAAAAGAGCGTCGAAAATTTGAGGCACTTGAGGCGCAATGTGCATCTCGAGTTTGTTGACAAATGTCGCCATTGTTGACAGCACCTCGGGTTCTCGGGCTGCCGGTACGCTCGTGCGCTGTAGGAGGAAGATATGTTTAAAACTAGGCAGGCAGCAAATTTAGACCATTGCTGAACCTAAACCAACTACAAACTAACTTCTGAAGCAAAAAATTCATTTTTTCTCGACTAGCAACAACTAAAATCCTTGCACCCCGGAATACATTCACATCCAAGAAACTTTTGAAGCAACTTAAAATACATTCTTCCCACTACGGCACACACGAGTCACCTGGTAATCGAGCAGTACAGCCTCCAACAAGGGCGGCAAGAAACTCTCCATGATGAGTGTGGGGTCTTCTGACCGGCTCACCCAGCCAGAGATAAGTTTGAGCGTCTCCTTCTTCACAACACGCATGCTTTTTATCAGCGGCTGTTTGGTCACGTTCTCTCCGTTATGCAGGATCGCAGCACTGATGTTCTCGCTCATCACCTGCAAACAAACATCATGATTTTATTCGGCTTCCCAACTCGAACATTTTCTTGTTCGAAACAGGGCTTTTAAAACGGCATTTCTCTTACTGAGACTTTTCCCCGTGCAAGCTAAATAGTTCGTCTAGTTTACCTCGTTGCCAGTCAAGTAAGTCATAGTTTACCTCATAGACATACAAGTCAGTCATCATGGTTTACGACGTGGGCATACAAGTTAGTCATCGCGGTTTTACCTCAGACAAGTATAGTAACAATAGCCTACCTTGTAGACATTGAGCATGTCGAGGTATATTCTGCCGAGCTGATACACGTAGGGATGTCCTAGGGCGGTGCACGCCCTAACATTCGTCTTGAGAATGTTGGCCAGCTGCTTCACAACATCAGGATCTTTTAGTGTGTCAACATTACGCGACGCTTGGCTTATGATGTCGTCCCAAGCCATATTGGGGAGCAGCATGTACTTTTCGATGAGTAGATCCTGTACACCCTTGTCCGTTTGTGCACTGATCATGTAACCAACAGCTTCATAGAATGTGTGCACCTGCTGCGGCTGCAGGTCGCTGATGATCGTGTTGATCGAAGTCAAAATCTCCTCAATGAATGGCATGGCCTCACCAACCTGTCAAATACAATTACACAAGATCATTTGTAATCTAATGATAAATTTAACTGCAATGGACATGAAAAACATCAAGAGCCTGGACCTCAAGATAATTGCTTGGAATTTCTTCAATCAAGAGGTCAATGATAAGAGAAACAGCCAAATAAACAAGCGTGATTCACAATTTATTTTTCACTCCAAATTTACATGCTCTTATTTCTATTTTGTATCATTTATTGAGGCAAAATGATTTGAAGAAGACAATTGAGTTGGAACTGCAACTGAGCAAACTGACAAGTATCTTATCCAATTCATGGATGACTTTTAGTAATGCAACATGATCAGTTGACAATAGAACAAACTGACGTCTGCACTTCATACATTAACTAAAATCCAGCGCCGGCGCTAGTCAGGCAATCATGTTCTTTATCGAAATCATGTTTTCTGAATTAATGTATCTATTTATACCGAATACCTAGGAGTTATACCAGCAGCTGAACAAACTGATCAAGTTTAGCATTTCAAAGTTTTTTGAATTAATGTATATATTTATGCCGAATAGAGTAGAGTTATACCTGCAGTTGAACAAACTGACGTCTGCACTTCTGAGCAATCTTGATGAAGGTGTCACACGCCATGTCCTGGACACCATCGTGCGTCTCGTGCATAAACTCGAACAGTTTGTTGATCACGGTCTTCAGGAAGCGCCAGTGAATTCTCAAAAATCTGACGAAATGTCGAGTTTGTTATCTTTGCTAGGCCGAGACAAACCACCAATTCATTATTTTCAAAAATTAGATTAATTCACAAACTTTGTCATTTATTTGACTGCCAAAATATCACTATGATTTATAATGTTACAATTTTCAATCATGTTTCAGCATAACAAACAAACCACTCGTAACTTATTTGTAAATAATTACATGAATTTAATCCTTTCTAAATTCATTCTAATGGAAGTGAGCTGGTAATTAGACTAAATGCTTCAAATGTTATTCAATTACTAATAATGTTCAAAGAAAACACAAAGATCAAAAAGAACAGCCAAGCCACTTCTCACACTTGCATATCAGGAAAATAAGTCAAAGAAAGACCAAAACTAACAAAATATTACAAAAAAAAAAAACCAATTTGGATCATTGATGTGAGCATTCAAGTTACCTCGGATACTGTCCGACAATGTACATGATATTGGAAGCAATGATGGCTTTGTTGTCTTTGCCTCGCTTTTGTTCACAAAGGCCCAGCAGATCTTTGATGACAATCACAAGGAATTTCTTCTCGTCATCTTCAGGCATGGCTCCACTGATGCTACCCACGGCCCAACATAGCGTGTTGAGGTTGCGCCATGACCACTCAGTACCGTTCACCTGGAACAACATTGTCAACCAGGAGCTGTGTTATGCAGTTTTAGGATATGACAACAAAACGAGACCCTTTGGTGGTGACGTTCACCTGGAACAACGTTGTTAACCAGGAGCTGTGTTATGCAGTTTTATGATATGACAATCAAAGCGAGGCCTTTTGGTGGTGACGTTCACCTCAAACAACGTTGTTAACCAGGAGCTGTGTTATGCAGTTTTAGGATATAACAATCTAAACGAGGACTTTTGGTTGGTGACCTTCACCTGGAACAACGGTGTTAACCAGGAGCTGTGTTATGCAGTTTTAGGATAGAACAATCTAAACGAGGACTTTTGGTGGTGACGTTCACCTGGAACAACGGTGTTAACCAGGAGCTGTGTTATGCAGTTTTAGGATATAACAACAAAACGAGGCCTTTTGGTGGTGACGTTGACACGGAAAAACATTGTTAACCAGGAGATGCGTCATGCAGAGTAATAAGTTAAACTGAACATGATCGTTACTAATGTATTGTGCAGGTATAGTAAAATGTTGTTTTGGACATGGGGTCAGTCTTACATGCTTTATGTGAAAAAAACATTGTTGATCAAGTTCAGTGATTTGCAGAGTAACTCGACACAATGAATGGGAGTGCATTAGATGGTGATCTAGAGTTAAAACCACCTTTTCTAGCTAAAAAACGTGATTACGTAGAGTAATGTTTCCCAGGTCTGCAAGCTTCATTGTCATGATTTTCTTGGTGTCAGCGTAGTCAACATGATTGTGGTACATACCATCTCCTACACCAACAATATTCACCTGGTTTGCAAGCTTCATTGTCATGATTCTCTCGGTGTCAGCGTAGTCAACATGAGTGAGGTAGACGAGGGTCTCCCTCATGTTCTTGTACATGAAGATGACGTCAGTGTCCCTCATGAACTCTCTCACCACCTCGCCCTGCTCGTTCTCCACCACCAGGACCTCTTCAGGTTTTGCCATGCGACTGATCATGAGCGCACGCACCTGAGAAACAATACAAAGTGAAAAATTAGGAAGACATTTGAAATGAGTTGCATCTTTAAATGGTAGATAGATATTAACAAATCATCTCTTATCAGCTCTTGAGGTCACTGGGAGCTCAACATGTTGCTAAACATGGAACTCACCTCCCAGGGGTTATTTTTCAATAATCATGTTTTGCACAACATTTACAAAAATACATAGCAAGAAATAAGATCTTTATAAAACTAGACTAAAGTTATTAAAAAAGCCATTTGAAAAAGCCTGCCATGCTATGCACACAACTAATCTGTAACGCCCTGATTCATTCCTCAATCCATGTAGGAGCGCCGTAGTGAATAAGAGAACAAATTTGATTGCATGAAACACTGTGGATCAAAATTACCATAAGAAAATTTTTGGTGGAAACTAACCTGCGTGAGAATAGGCTGGTAAAATTGTCGCCGGCTGTTTGGTCTGGGAAGGTAGATGGGGCCAGGCCCAGCATTGGGGGCATGAGGCAGTGGACTCTCCCGGTACAGGTCTGAGGCTAAAGCATTCCAATACTCCAGACAAATCTTGAATACCTCAGTATCTTCAACTTCCGAGATTAGGATCAGGTACTGCAGGGCCTTAAGCAGGGATTCATATAGCTGCCGTTGTTCAACGAGAGGTCCACGTTCTTTCAGGAAAGTGCATAAAAATAATGCTAAGTTCTGTATAAATTGCTGCTCTGCATCGTTGCCAATAGCATAAGCATCCTTGATGTTAGTTTCTATAGGAAGCATTTCTTGGAGCTGTGTGATGGTTTGGGAGAACATCATAATGTAGGATTCATCATAATGAGGGACTGCCACACCTGCAATTTCCGTCAGGCACTTAAGAGTAACGTTTCGGAACAGCGGGAGTGATAAAAACTTGAAAATAAGCGTGCTGATGAGCTTGGTCTCAAAAATGTAACCAAGTGGGATCCAATTGAGGAATCTAAGGAGCGTCTCTAGTGTGGCACTCACGAGCTGTGGATTTTGAGAGTTTTCCATGACATAGAGACAGAGCATGAAAACTTGCTGGAACTCAGAGCACATGGTATCCTTGAGATGCTTGGCTTTGGTTTGGGTCATCTGACCAGAGCTGAAGTCAAAAACTTCCTCAGAAAGGAGCTTTAAAATTACCATGTTGTTCTGACACATGGACTCATTGGACTTGCTGGCTCCTACAATATCTGGGATGAAAGATGTCCAATTCTTGGGCCATTCTCGTTTCAAAATGTGTACCAAGATAATGTTCAATTTCCCAAGGTACACTTTCTCCTTTTCAAGAGATTCGGTATTACTGGACAGTTTAATGATGACATTAACGATGTATTTCTTTATGCCATCACACTGGTCCCGAGGTAGAACTTTCCAGCGGGTGTTAATAACTTGCTGCAATATTTGAAGAGCGTAGTATTTGGTCTGGGGGTTGCTTGAATATTCCAAGATGGTATCAACACGAGTCCAAGCATCAGGATGCTCCTTAAGAGTAGTCAGCACCTCTTGTGCCACTCTTTGCTGTAAGCAAACAATTAATTAATTTAAAGTTGATTGGCACATAGCCATCAATACAGCTGAATGAAAAGAACATTAGTTCAATGATTTGCCTATATGATTCAAAATATAAGATGATGCTTTCTGGCCAGCATGTTATGTCCAATATTTTTAAATCATATTTGACAAAGGCATGACAAAAGCCTTGGTACTCTTTTATCAATAGGCAAAAGAAATTGAATTACAAATTATGGGGCAGTTTAAGAGGTTTTCATTAGACACTACATGTCGAGTGTGCAATCAGCATGACAAAACAATGCACACCTTATCTCCTGTGCCATTGTACATGCAACTGATGATGTTATCAAGCAATTCAATGTCCAGTTTCTGGCTGAAATCCAAGAGCCGAGCAGCCTCAGATGCCAGCCCCGATGAAGGCGTGTTGTTAGGAGTGGTGGCAGCAGCTGCCGGAGCTGTTGCTGCGCTCATCATATTTGAACTTTCCTGCACACACAAAAAAAATGCAGGTAAAAATCCCACAAATTGTACCAAGCATGTCTGATTTGCCCTCGGCTCCTCAAGATGCATTTGCCAAATCAATTTTTACCAGAATTCCATGCAATTGGCATCCTCAAGATCGCCGACTAGCTAGTAAATTGTAACCAAAACTCTAAAGGGGGGGAAGGCTGTGGAATATCTCTAAAAATTCAAAATATAACAGTATATTTACCAAGCATATGTTATGTGTCTTGGAAGACTCAAGTGCTGAATGTAAGTTTCAAGATGTATGGTTGTAATGAATCAACATCATTAAACCTTTAGAAAACTTGATTAAAGTCAAACTCAATGATCACACAATAGATCCTAGTTACTGATATTCTCATCAACTATTTTGGGCTTTGAAAAACCCCACCAGAAGATCTTGCTAAGGCTCTTGTAAATACTGCTATCTTTTCCTCTGAACAAACTGGAGACAATTTCAGAGATTTCAGCCATTTTGTTATTTTTTAAATAAAATCTGATGATGGAACTATGAGCAAATCGAGATCTTGGCAACACAAAATGCATGATCTGCACCCCAGTCATGGATGATCAAAAATATTCAAAGTTTAGATGGATTTTGTAGTTTGTTTGTATTATTAATCCTTATGATAAAAATGTTCACAGAAAATATAGTATGTACCTACTTAAATTTCAAGAACCTCAGCTGGTATTATGGACTGTAAGAAAACACATGGTAGGTACGTATATAAGCTTCAACCTTCTGAAATTTCATAATAGAATTTATGGGTCCTGCTTTTCCTTCTGATTAGCCAAATTATTCAACACTTTTCCAGCTGCCACTAAATCAAGATGTACATATCATTAATTAAATTTTATGTTTAACATTACAACAAATTGGTAGGTACCTAATTAATGATCAATCTATTGTAAATTCAAAATATTATAATGTACTATAGGATCATACATTTCTTATACATTATCAAAACAAAACAATAAATCAACATAACTCAATCAGCTATACTAATAACATTAAAGCAGTGTGATAATAAGCACAAAAGTGTAAATGTCCATGGAATTGATGGACTTTACATTGCCGTGCTCCACAGTTTTGTGTTAAATATTACGTTAATTTATTTCTATAGTAGGCAATTCAAAACTAATAACAATTATCAATAATTAATAAATAACACAACCAACAATATACCTATGACACTTAATCTAAGTTAAATTTATCATCTGTGCTATGTTCCTATCATCTATTACTCCAATATAGTACAAGCACATTGAGACGGAGCTGCGCACATCCTCTAGTTCATATGGTGTCAATTAGCGCATGAATATCCTTAAAACCTCAGCAGCGGATCACCCTACACACAAGTCACAACAATGGGGAGTTTTAGAATGTGGGGGACTAGGATCAAAAGCAAAGGAGAGTTATGTTTGTTTCACAATTTCGATCAAACTCCCTTGGTCGAATATAAATTGTAAATAAATATGATCAAATCCAATAATCAATATACATTATATTATAAGTTTTCAGGAAAAATATATTATTTTGGAAAAATAATGCTTCCAAAACAGACATGAGAGAAAAAAAAGTGGAATATTGCCACTCAGCTAATACCTAGAGGATAATTTTCCAGTTTATGGACACTCCAATATAGAATTTTTCAGTTTGAATTGAAGTTCGAGAGTTTTGTTGAAAATTAATACAGAGGTGACTGATTCTCATGGAATTACTGTCAATTCAAATTTTTATACATTTTTCCCTAAAAAAACCTCAAATTTTTCAGCACATATGGCATGTCAAAGTTAACTTCAATGATGCTAGCACACAGCCGATGAATTCTAATTATTTCGACACAGCCGATGAATTCTAATTATTTCATATCTCTAAAATTTTTCAATATTTATTAAGGAGTTAATTGAAAATACCACTTGGGACCATCTATTATTTTTTTTACAAATGACGTCAATTTTTTCTGCATTTCAGTTGATTTTTGAATACATGCATCCATGCCAATTGGAGTTGTGACAATGTGGAATGATGCGTTGGCCTATTAAGAAACTTATAATTTAAAAGATCATTCATTGTGCTTCATTTGCACTCACGGTTGGACAAAAATGTGTTTGGTTTATAAGAACAGCAGGCTATTATGTTCCTACAACCGCTAATTGCCAGCAAATGGTAACAAATCACGTGAGGTGGAAAGTGATCTTCAAAATATAAATGACTAAAATTTGTAAAGACATAAATTGAAAATTGATAAGATATTGAACAAAAGCCAGCAATAAAATGAGAGGGAAAAACAAGAAAGAAATAAAAATAAAAGAATGAATCCATTACTAATGATTTTGAGAAATTTGTTGTTCTGATTTATTTTGAAAATTCTAAATTAGCTTCAAATTTAATTATATATAGGTATATGTTCTTTGCAACACACAATAACTTTCATTCCAAATAAGCAGATATGTTGCATATTCAAAGTCGTTTGTTGTACATCTAGCAATGGTGATCCAATGCATGCAATGTCAAAAAAACATTTTGCTGATTGGCTGCCAATCAACACAAAGTGAAATGGTTATTCATCAAGTCAAAGTACGTAAATTTCATGTACCGTGGCGACGGTGGTGTGGTTTTAGAATTTCAAATTTATGGTTCTTAGAATTAATTTAACTTTCTTCAGATTTGTTGTTATTCTGTCTTAATTTAAGATTAATCAGAGCCAGAG
>JALHKN010020737.1:0-10053 GCA_039513755.1 Hyalella sp. 3TK10
AATTTAATCTATAATATAATAAGATGAAATTTAATTTTAATTCGAGAATATTTTTCTATCGAATTTCGAAACGGGGATTAACTGGGGGTTCTTTGTTAAATGGGGGGTTGTCAGTTAAGGGATTATCAATCCTGTGCAACGCCGGGGTCAGATGCTAGTAGTTTTATACTTCCCTGAGAGAAAACAGTCATGGAAAATTCAAATTACTTTCATTTAGATTCCATCTGATGAGAAGGAATGTAGAAATATACGTTCGGTGAAACTTATTTGTTCAACACAGGTTCGTTCGAATGGACGTAGCAGGCTGCGCTTCTGAAGGTGTTCAAACTAGGTGACATCTATGAATATCGGGCTCTTTAAGACAACTCCATTTGTAGAATGTCAGTTGATATTTAGTTAGCGTTTCTCACGAGCTGAGCTTAAATTGCATTCGTCTCTGTATTGGGCCAGCTTGCAGTTCCTGAATCTATCTCGGTGAGAAATTTCGTTGTGATTTTATTAAATTTATTGAAGGCATACAACTTTACAGCAAACATGTAAATTGGTATCCTGCATACTCAGATCGTACGTCAGCTAAGAGTGAAAACTTCATAAGAATGTTGATGTTAATATTAGGTTCCTCGTATATTGTTTATCGTGTGGTAATAATCTAATAGTGCTAATGTTTACAGTTGCGATTGGAATGGTGAATTTTTTTCGGTTCAGCTCACTCCCTCAGCGATCAAACTCTGCAAACTGATCGACTCATTTTTTAATCTCAAGTCTAAATTTAGATGTATGAGTCTTATTGCATGAAGTACGAGTCCCCGCATTCATCACAATCTCACATACAACTAATTAATTAGGGATCACGCTCGTCTCAATTAATGCGGGGAAAATATATGAACAGTAGTTGATTCAATCTGGATTCTGCAGAGGTTCATTTGTCAATAATTTCCATCTCAGATGTACCCAACAAGTTCTACATGAATGCGGCGTAGTTACCGGAGAAATGCAATTATAATAAATAATTTTATACTAAACGATCTATAGAGAGATACAGAATGCCCTAGCCGCGTGACAATTATAACTAAGGTACCACATAAAGACTAGAACATAGAAAGCTGAAACTTCGCCAGTTGTATGAGCTGGGACTCTTTTATCTAGTTAATGAATAAGTATTAGTTATGATTAGTATTAGTAAAATGAATGTAGCCCTTTCAAGTTAAAGTATAGTTTCTTGATAATCGGAAAATGGAAGAATATCAGGTTCGCCTGGCTATTCTCATCCCATTTATGCATCCCTCCAAGTGAATAGTATTGTAAGAATTGTTCATTGTAAGTGAAAATTTTCTAATGAGATAAACTTGAACGGTTTCTTGGACATTGTTGAATCAAAAAACTGAATTTTAAGAAAGTTAGTTTTACCTCACAGAACTAATTCTTCCAGAAAACGATGTCAAATGCCAACACGAGACTCGCACAAAACGAATTTTTCATATGTGATGCAAGTAGAAAATATTAACATTCAAGTGTCATTATACAGTGTAAATTCACGAATACCGTTATCTGAATTAATAAAAACTCATTTTGTAATGATAGCCAAAGAGCATTCAAATATGAAATTGATTACATGATTTTTAACCAGGTTCTCCAGTTGAAGGCCGGGTCTTCGGTTTAGATTTGATTGACGCCGAAATGGCTTTAATCAGGTGCACTATAACACATTGAACACAATGAACCGAGACTAGTCGCCTGCACTTTTTTGCAAGTGCTTTGTATCTTCTGGCAGAATTTCGAATTTGTGCCAGATGATAGAAAACTTGGATCTGGTTCACTTGACGCGTTACGGTTAGGCAAAGTAGCTAAATTAGTCTCGAAATTTGAATGTATCGTTGCCTTCATCTGCTTTCGATGTAATCATTGTAGGCAAAAACTTTCGATTATACATCATTTACATTTCATCCCATTTTGCCTGACTATCTTACCTGACTCTTCCTGTGGGAGAGATGAATGAAAATAATTGATGAAAACTGTCAAATTTTCACTCGTAAAATAGATTAGTTTTTAGATTTACCAAATGAAATCAGTTGGCGATATAATCTTCTCAACTGTCAGCCGACTGGTTGACGTCGTTAGTACGGTTTTCGTCCTATAGAACGCTTTCAACAACACATATTATGGAAAATAATATGTGCATCAAATTATTGTTTACACGTATCCTTTATTACATTTCGGACAAGTCGAAGAATCTTCAAAAAGTTGAAGAAAGAAAATGTTTTTAAACTGTGGGCTGAAGTTTTGACTATGTCAATGCAATACGGCTACCCACTGCAGTTCAGGTTTTGGAGATTTAAAAATTATGGTCACTTTTTGTTCACTGAAAATTAAAAAATATGTTGATTTATCAATCGTAAACACTTGTAAGCATTGCTCATGACTGTCAAGATAAGCACAAATTGTTCGTCGTAGAATTCACCATTGGTGAAATAAATGTCCATAACAGTGGTTGGTCTAAGCTACGAACGAATAATGAGATTGCGCGACTTTAGGGGCCACGAGCTCTTACTTGAGCGTTGGACAGTTCACTTCACTAAATGATAAATTCACCCTGCTTAGGCTTCCCGAGTAATGCGGTTTTGCTTCCTCGTCACCGCAATGTTCAGAGAATTTTTCATACTCTCCCTAGGAAAATAATCGATAATAATTATTAAGAATATGACCAGATTCTGGTCATATTTCAAATAGTGAGAGGCACCTCTAAAAATTTTTTATTTACAAAAAAATTGTTCTAATAATGTTTTTAGACCATATCCAACATATATAAAGGGCGAGAGCATGCAATTAAAAAAAACATTTGTAAGGACCACCCTAAAAATTCTATTTGCTATTGGCTGTAGAAAGAACAGTTAACATAATATTATCGCAGATTTTGTTCATCAATGCACGACTTGCAGGTCCTTTTTTAATTATCTGAGGTTATCCCTGTTTTAAGTCGGGTGATCAACCAAGTTTCGAATATTTTCATTTTATTTACTATGTCTGTATCTCATAAAATTTTCGAAAATCTTGTGCATTCTAACCTTTCATTGTTTCTTCACTCGAGACAAGTTTTATCTGATAGACAATTAGAACTACACGCGTAATATATCAGGGTTATCCTAAGTAAGGTAACAGCACAAGCTGTTGGAGCCAAGCTTCTATCCTCCATTCCATGTCCTTCCATCTTAAGCGAGTAAAGCAGCAATAATTTTGAAAAAAATTAGAATCTTTTAGGTATAAATCGTAATATTTAAATGTCAAAGCATTTTCCCTTAGACTAGAGTTGATGCCATTTGAAGATGCGTACAACCATTTGTAGTTAGGTTTCTTCGCGAAGCAATGATTTTCCGAACATTTATTGAAGTATCGTGCAACAGGTGTCACAAAATCAATCAAGTGTATAGTTGAATAAACTATTGGTTTAATGTATATCCAGTGTTTTATCGTTTATGCTATTTTTTTAATAAAACAGTAAAGCATTTCGACATCCCAGGAAGAATAAATATATGCGACTGTTAGTGACATTTTTGAGCTACACCTGAGTAACGACTAATTTCTTGAAAAATATAAGACGAGTGGTGTGGGTGGAACAACTAGGCTACGGACCTCTGCGTGTGGGCGTTCCTTGATGTTACATCCAAAGAAGACATCTACGTCAGTCGTCAATTTTGGTTGCAATTTAATCATACTATTTTATTGTGAACAAAACTTGGCCTTTTTCGAAACGTCAACATTGGATAAATTGTATTTCTAAAACACAAATTAATTTAATTTTCCGTTTCATTCGATATTTTATGCCTCTTCAAGTCAATTAAATATTATACAACATTGTATTGGATGCACATTTATGAATACAAATTAGCGTAACATACGAAAATGAGGAAATTATTTCATGATGATCGGCAATGGTCGGAAAACTATTGTATGATAGTCACTATTCAGTTTTGCATATTAGGCCTTTACAGAGTTTCAACAGCATTCTAAAAACATCTTACCTCCCCAGAAAACACAAATTTGACAATATTGTGCGTGAAACGTTGTTTTCTAATAAAAATAAGACTTTGTGAATTGCCACTCAATTATACGAAAGACTCGAATTTATTGAAAATACAATTTAAAACTAATTTTTTAGTTTATTTAGGTTGTAGTAAATTTGTCCATCTATTACTTCTGATTCATGCATACAGATCATTCTCAATTATAATTTGAATTTCATGAAGTAGAGCTCGTTCATAGTTAATATTTTGAAACATCTCATTCCTTGAAATTATTCATGTACTTATTCTGAGAATTTATTCTAGTCTTCTCTATCAAGTCCATCTATATAAATAGTTTGATTGTTCAGTGGAAGCTTGTTTGCATGAATCATGAATTCTATCCTTGAAATATAATAGCATTTCTTTCAGCTGGCAAAATAATTAAACCTCTGAAACTATAGGATTCCGCACTCACATTGTACCACATCAAAAAATTTCCGAAAGCTGTAGATCATTTGGCATTAATTCGTTCAGTAGTGCTCCACAAATGTCCGTAAAATATCATCCAATTCGATCTCATAACATGAATATGATTGACTTAAATCCATCTTGGCACAAGGAAATCCATCTCGCGGTTGAAATCACTCTGTTTCTTTCGTTTCCACTTATTCATGTTAGTCGCATATCTGCGTACAAGATGGCTCATGAGTCGAGAAACTACTTATCGGTAATTTCAAAAACTTGTTTGACCGAAGGCTTTCTTAAATATTAAACACAGGACAGACAAATTATTTGAAAACTGGGTTAAAACATTATTGACAAATCGAGGCATTTACTTCCTACTTGTTGCGACGATTGCATGCCAGTTGAGTTTTTTGGATAGTTGATTAAAGTAACAAAATTCTCTATCAAAACTAACATATGACCTTCATGATTCGTTTTTCTGTACCCAATGTAGAGCTGAAGTTAATACGAAAAGGAATGTTTTAAATAACTTTTTATGATTTGAATTTGTTTCTGATGATCACAAGATTCTTAGAACCTACATACCTAAAATAATTTAGAACGACAGCAGTGACTTGAAGACAATGAACACTAATTAAAAGTCAGTAATGTATATTGTCGCTAATCAGAAACTCCCTGATAACATTGAGAAGGTTCAGATTTCATGTATAGTATCTAAGATTTCCAATCACAAATTTGAAAACAGAAATTTTCGCACATTTGTTGTTGAAGAGCTTGGGGAGCCAGGAGATAGTATAAAATTTGTCAATATTTCACACTAAGTTTTTCCTTCACACACAACTTCCACCACAACTCAATGGCTTTTAATTTTACGATATAGTGTTAAAACGCTGCCCCTTAAACTTGGTGCCTGAGGCTATAGTCCTGAAATTGATTGCGGAATATCATTGAGGTTCTTCAATTTCTCTGGGATAATCTCCAATACCAATGCTACAAATAACAAATTATCCTTCTCGACCTTCTGCAAGTCTTCAACCCGGTAATGTGATCGATGAGTTACACTCATAGTTTTAAGTATTTTAATGTTAGTCAAAAAAGTGACTCGACTTTCCGTACATGCAACCGAATCCTCGTCAGTCATGTCAATCAATCGTCAGAATCGTTTTCACAAGAGCAAAAAAAATTAAACGATAACTTGATCTGTATTCTATAAATGCCTGTGAGATTTATATACAAGGTAACAACGGTCTTCGATCGGCAAATCAAGGTCACAATCTATTCAGAGATCAAACTAAACATGATGATACTCCATGTCTGAATTTAACTTGCAGGTTTCGATTTAAAATATGTAAGAATAGTGATAATAACATCAAGAAATCAGGTGCTTTACTTATTTAGATAAATGGAACTAATATATTGATGGTAAGATATTCTTTAAAGCCAGAACGGGATCGAGAAAAATGAGGGATACGATCGTATTTTTACGCTAAAAGTTTACCATTAAAAATAAACATACCAGTAAAGAATGTTCAGAATCGTAAAAGACAGGGGGAAAAAAACTCTGGAGAATCGGTCAACAAGAATTGCCTTGGCTCTTGCATCACGCATTTCCAGGAGGAAAGTTCTAGATAGATTTGAATTTGACCCGTTTCCGTCGGATTGCAAGTTTTTGTAGAAGCCTAGCGACGGTAGTGAGGCCTGGGACTCCAGCTTTGGGCGTTGTAAGTCATGACACTTTTGTCGTTTTATAGGTAGATGACAAGCTTGCACGCAATGGCAGCTGCTCTGTTGGTCACCCTGTAGGACTCGAGTGTGCATGTCGTGGTGGAGGTCCCTGGCGACCTTTGGCCTGAGGAACGAGGAAGAAGATGATCCAAGAGGCAGGTGTCGTATGGTCGCTGTCACTTCAGATGGTTGGGTGGCCGAGTTGAGCGAAGTCCGGGACCTATGAGCTGCTCCTGAGAGACCGGATGGGTCAACTAATTTACTGCTGTCAGTGCCGCGTTGCGCTACTTCCCTCACCAGCAACGACTTCGGCGTCGGATCGATTGTGATTGAATCATGGCCTGAAGTATCACACTCCGTCGTGCAGCCTGAACATTCTTGGCAACAGCAAGGACATGATTCGGCAGACTGCAGAGCAAGGTGCTGCAAATTGAGGATATGATAAGCGTAATGACTTTGAAAACACTATAGATTTTCTACAAATTTTTACAAATTCATTGTCAGGAGCCAAAAATTAAGGTAAGCAGAAAGCGTTAGTTGAAGTTAGTGATTTATTTGTTGATATAAAGGATTTTTGATCGATAAATCCAATCTCAGTGTATTAAACTACCCATTATTAAATGGGTAGTTTAATTAATTTTTTTTACCTGGTAGATCTCCCTATTTTACCTGGCAGATCTCCTTTCTAAAGCGAGTACTCACCATTAACTTTGATGTTAAGAATAACGGAATTATTTTATTTACCTTTTCAGCAGCTCTTTTATTTTTAGCCCTTTTGCCGTCGAGTTTCTTGGTGATTTTCTTCATGAATGACTCCTGCTTTCGGCGTTCAACCATGTCTCCGATGATGACGTTCACGACTGCATACTCCATGAGTGACAGAAACACGAACACCGTGCAAGATGACATGAACATGTCGATCGCCTGCCACAGAAGATGAAAATCAGTCAAGTACAAGACATGAGAGTTTATTCAAGATTATGCCTGCACGGAAAGTAGTGATTAGGATTTAAACTCCAGACCAAAATATTTCCAGACAGACCGATAAAGAGAATTATTGATTTAAGCTTCCATTCAAAGGCAATGTTCCAACAATGTATATATTATGAACACAAAATAAATCATACCGCTGCTTACACGTCTTTGACCGAGACGTACTGAGTAAAACTAAATCAGCAACAGCGTCCATCAAGTTTCGAACTTGACATGTCGATTTCTCGAGCATGAATACGTTACTACTGAAAAAATCAACTACCATCCTTGAAAAAGCGTTTGCGACTGAAGCTCTTAGTACAGTACTCCAAATGACTGGCGAACTATGATTCCGCGTCCGTAGAACATTAATAAGTCTTATTCGAATTTAAAATAAATTTCATCCTACTCCACACTTTCAAATTCATGAAAAAACGCTCCAAAAACATCAAACCTAAAAATTCGCTGAAAATTATGCAACACAAAGTTAAATATTTTTGCAAAAATCGCTTTGCATTTTGGAATTTCTTGCAATTTCACCGATCTCGACAAAATACCAAACAACGATCAATCATTGAACAGCCGTACCCTGCGCAGAATATTCATATACAATATTATTACTCAAACTGAGAAAAACTCAACACGCTGGTGATCCATTACAATAATGTGCGTTGCACATCAAGTGAGAGGTAGCACACTTAGTTAGAAGTCTTGCTGGGAGAGTTGCTGGGGACTCCACGTAGTCCCCATGTTATTCGCACGATAATAAGTTATTGCTTCATTACTCGAATCAAGGATCAGTTGCAATACAACTGGCATAAAACTCGTCATGAACATCAACCATTTTGTTTTATTTAAGGCGTTGGACAGAGCATTATGGTACAATGACGTGGCATCAAATCCACTCAACGAAACAACCACCCAATTCTAAATTGATAAACGAAATAACTAATTTATAGGTAGAACAGCATTTATCTTAATCAGAAAAAGTACATTCATTGGTCAGCTCTCATCACTGCACTAAGGAATCAATCAGAGATTCAGCCTTTATACACTCACTCTGTTCACATCGGCATTCATTCATATCTACGCGGACGGCCTTCGACAACCGGTTAAATTTACAAATCTTGCATAGACATGCATCAGAATCGCAGTAGATGCGCTCATCATTTTGCAGCATCGCTGTAGCAACAGTACTTAGCGTTGACACTCTTTTCTCAACGTTTGAATGAGAGCTCGGCTTTGTTACCATTTACAAAATATTCGTATATGGTTGTGGTACTGTAGTGGTTAAATTCAGGGCTGTCAAGTAACGAAATACAAATACTTCGTTACTTTACTTTAGTAGATATTTTGGCTATCTATACTTTAGTAGAGTAATTACCCTTTACTACTACTACTTACATTTTCACGTCATTATCTGTACTTTCTTCTCCTTACATTAATAAAATTGCCTCGTTACTCCCATTTCACTTGGCTTGTTTTCATTCCGGTATCCAGACAACTTGCATTCTTCAGACCAGATCGCGCATGCATTGGCTCAAGGAACTTTGAGAACCAACTGCTTTTGAGACTGAACAAAGACAATTGGTAACTCTTTTTTGCATGTTCTGTACAGGGTTGGGTGTACCATCGATTTTCGTGAACGGCGTTTTCATCGAAAATCGGGTGAATTTGAAAGTTTTCAGCCCCATAGAATCAATAATCAATCCTATAACAATCAATCGTTCACCAAACCCTGGTTGTGTGCATTTTTTTGTTTGTTCTACTGTAAACATAAATTTGTATTAATTATATATTCATGAAAACCTGTATACAGCCCTTGAGTCGAAATTCACTATTAGATAGTCGAAAAAACATTAGGCGGCATTTCTCTGGCCTCCAACACCACTGGGGCCGGATTATCATAACATGCCTAAGTACACGTAGCGACTTACGTGTTGCGTAAGTCGGATTTCTCATCTGTGATTGGTGGACTTAGCTTTAAAAATCGTCAGTGATTGGCTGAAGGAGTTACGACTTCGTAGCTATTTTTGATAATCCGGCCCCTGGAAGGTATCTTGAAGTCGCAGAAAAAAATCTGCCATATCCTTTCTCAAAAAGATGCACAACAACTGGACAATGCATTTGTTACGTCTAGGCTGGATTTCAGCAGCTCCCTATTACCGGCCTGCCCTAATAAGTCCCTTGAGACTCACCAGCTGATGCATAATGCTGCTGCATGTTTATTGACAAGAACCAAGAAAAGAGATCATATTGATATGATTTTTTCACATATTTGTAATTTACTAAGTTTGTATTTTCTATGGGCGAATGTGCGACTGAAACAGGTAGTCTAGTGCATCCCAATTCTCAACATTAACACTATATTAACATAGCCATGATGACCTATAAATGACCTTTTTTGGGAGGTAGTGCACTACAGGCCCCTGTGGGGGGGGATTTTGTCCAAATGCCTTTTTTTACCCGTACACTACTTGTACTTTTATACTTCAAGTTGTTTTTCAATCAGTACTTCTGTACTTTTACTCAAGTAAAAAGCTTGAGCTGATACTTCTACTTATACAAAAGTATTTTCAAACTCTAGAATCTATACTTTTGCGTAAGTAGTGAATGTGAATACTTTTGACACCCCTGGACTTAAATTACCAGAGAACGAACAACCCGATTACGAAAATTGCAAGTTAAGGGGACCGTGTCGGTCAAAAAAAAAACTTTTAAACTTACGGACGGATCATCTTGAAACTTGGTACAGATATATAAAATGTAAAAAAAAAACTTTGCTGCTCGTATGAATTTCTCGAAAAAACTGAAAGAAAACGTGAAATTCATAGAAAACGTGAAAAAAGGGGGGGTCTGTAAAAAACTATCTCCTCCTACAATTTTCAAGCTA